>VWZX01008724.1:0-105157 GCA_013399015.1 Galbula dea | reverse complement strand
TCACCCATGCTAGCCTGCCCCTTAATTCTCACCCATAAACTCTCAACTCACCCCTCATTCACCCCTGGACAGAACTCAGTACATTCCAGTTTCTCTCTCACGTAAAGAGCAACTCCCCTACCATGCCTTGTAGACCTGTCTTTCCTTAAAAGGACGTAGCCATCCATGACAGATTTAGGTTGGATATTAGGAGGAAGTTCTTCACTATGAGGGTGGTTAGACAGTGGAACAGGTTGCCCAGATTGGTTGTGGAAGCCTCATCCCTGGAAGCTTTTAAGACAAGGCTTGATGGGGCCCTGGGCAACCTGATCTAGTGGATGGTGTCCCTGCCAGGCAGGGGGGTTGGAACTAGGTGATCTTTAAGGTCCTTTCCAACACTGATGATTCTGTGACCACATTCCAGTCATCTGAGCTGTCCCACCATGTCTCTGTAATTGCCACCAGATCATAACCCCTTGACCCCACGTCGATTTCTAACTCTTCCTGTTTGTTCCCCGTACTGCGTGCATTGGTACACAGGCAATTCAGGGAGAGAGCTGAGCATGCCAGTTCTACCCTAGATGGGTGGGAGGTCTTCCGGTGTCTATTAGTACTAGCACTAGAACACTGGCCTACTGGCGCAGACCTGGCAACAACCTCCATCCCCCTTTGAATCTAATTTAAAGCTTAATGGATGTCCCCTGCTAGTTCTTGTCCTATGATCCTTTTTTCCCCTGGAAGAGAAGCCTTTCCCACCACCTAGCATCTGGCCTGGTATCTTGTAATACCAGGCATTATCAAAGAACCCAAAGCCCTGCCTGTAGCACCAGTCTCAGAGCCAGGTATTTATGGACTGAATTCTTCTACTGCATTCCATATCATGGTCTGGTACTGGAAGTAGGGAAAAGAAAATAACTTGCACCCCAGTCCTTTTTACCAACCATCCCGAGGCCTTGAAATCTCTCTTCATTCCCCTTAGACAACAGGATGCAGCTTCCTTTCCACCTGCCTGAAAGATCTGTAGTGGATAAAAGTCTGATGACCGCACCATGTTGGGAAGTTCCCTAATAATATCCCTAATTCGGGCTCCAGGAAGGCTGCAGATCTCCCTGTGATTAGGGTCACCCCTGCATATTGGGTCCTCTATTCCCTTTAGGAGTGAGTCTCCAACAACCACAACTCTTCTCTTCTTCTTTGCGGAAGAGGTTGTCATAGTCAGAAGCCTAGCCGACGGCAGCAAGACCTCTAGTACAGGTTGCCTGTCATCCACATCCCCACTAGACTGGCAGTGTCTTGCAGAAGGGCCTCATATGTATTTCTCAGAGGCACTGGGGGAAATGAGGCAAGCAAGGAAGGCACTTGCCTTCTGTTGCATCCATCAACTTTTTTCCAGTCACCTGTTTCATTTAGGCGTCTGTCTTCCACCTTTGCCAAGCCTTCTGTTACAAGGGCCCCATTCCTATGGTGTACGCGGAACTGAGAAGAAAGGGGAGGTCGCTTGCCTCTTCCACCTCTCAAGGAAGGGACCTACCCCCATTCTCCCCCCATCTCTTGGGTGATCCTTTTGCAGGTGGCAAGAGGTTGTGGGATCCCCTGCTTCTTGTGCAGCCCTAACCTGCTGCCCCTCTCTCAGGGATGGCAGAGCCTGGCTCCAACATTCTATTTCATTTTCACATTCTCTTATGGTCGGTAACCTTGTGACTTCTTCCTTCAGCTCAGCCACCATACCAAGCAGATCATTCACCTGTTCACATCTGACACAGGTGTTACCTCTGAAACCTTCCATTGCAAATGCCAGGCTCTGGCACTGTCCACGGCTAGAGGCCTGGACACCAACATGTTTGCATGGGGCCTCAGTCTGGGTGCCCACAGTTTTGCTAACAGCAGCCCTCAGCCAAGTTACAACCATGGCAGGAGATTAGAAAAGGCTGACCTCACAGACAGTGGCAACACACCCGGATGACTCACTCCACTCTTTGACTAACCTTTTTCTGTCATAAAGGAATTTGCAATGTTTGCAAATTTGAAAGTATTATTGTACTCTTCTTGTTAAAAATATTATGATAATATGAGTGGACTGTGAAAAAAGAGACCTCTCTTCTTCTTTTTCAAACAGATAATTCTTTAACATTGCCAGCCTAACATGAATATAAATAATTTCTTGGCTTCTGGGCCAAAATAAAGAAGAGCTAAATATTTCAAAGAACAAAATTAGAAACTAAGGATTCTGCTTTCCTGCAAGGCTTCTTGAGCTTTAACAGTGTCATAATTTGCTAGCCAGCTGACATTTCTCAGAGCACTTTAGTAGTACCACCTGGCTCTGGTAAAGAATAATGATTTGTTATGGGCAAACAAAAAGAGGTCTCTATTTGAAGCAATTCTACTGCCATTAGATAGTTTTGCTCAACATAGTATAATTAACGATCAGCATTTGTTGCATCATCATTATAGGATATTTTGTGCTTTTTTGCTAAAAGGTTGAACATTTTTCTCCCCATAAACTTTTACTTGTGAAGTCCAAAAATTAAAAGTAATTAAAAGAATTACGTCTTGAATACCATCCTAGTTCAGGTAATCTGTGAATTTTTCCAACGTGTACTTATTGGCAGTATAAAAATATGACATATGGCACATAAATTTACTAAGAAAAGCATAAGTTTGGGATTTTCTTTATTTTAGAAAACACTGAGTCACTGAGCTTACAGATTGAAACTAAAAGTGAAACAATTTCCTGATGCCTCTGCATTTTCTAAACTTAAATATATTAATCCCTTTCTTTCACTATTTTTTTTTGTGGATTTAAGGAATTCTTCTGTTGGAAGCTTGCATTTTGACTTTTGAAAATTGTGGAGGGGAGAGGGAAATTGACTCTAAATCTCTGGCTAATTAAAACAGAGGACTTTAAAAAAAAAAGATTTATTGTTGACTCTGGTAAAGCTATTGAATTTCCTTTTGTAAGTTAGGGTAAGTGTATGTTTTATTTCAGCAGCAAAAGTCTCTGCTTTATTAATACAAAGAGTAATAACACTGTCTAGGTGGGTGTTTCTTAAAGAGAAAGGAGAAGGAATAGAGAAGGAGATTTGAAACTGCTTTTTCTATCTGAGGCCAAGAGTAGACTCAAAGCTTGCCAGCACCACAATTCTTCAGCTTCTTTCTTATGATTTCCAAGGGTTTTGTTAGTGATTTGCAGATGGAGCTTAGGCTTTGGAACTCATCCACTAAAAAGCTGTGTGGTCTTAGCCACAGTAGTAGTGCAAAATGTTTTTCCTATACTAGTTTCACAGAAGTTAACTGAGCTTGAACTTGTGAGGGGACAACAATGCAGCTTCCCCCTCCTGTCCCTTCCCATAATTTTCTTCCCTGCATATCGTTTGGAAATTAGGGTCAGGTTTATTTTGAATTTTATGTACATATGTAACATTTTTCTTCCATTTTGGGAAACACAAATAGAAAATGAGACTAGTCTTTTTAATAAGACACATTCATCAGCAAGACTAACACAGTTCATAGCATACATTGATTTATAAACAAAAAGCATATCTGTCTGAATGGGATTTGAGGTTTTTTCAGTTAAGTTTTTCTCGTAGAATTTCATGGTCCTTTTCTGGATTTTTGCCAGGTTTTTTTGTTACTTTTTGAAAAGCAAATTGCAATTACAGTTGTTGAAACAAAGTTAAGGAAATTGGAGTATTGTAAAAGCACTTGAGCAGTTTTAGAGGCTGCTTACAAGCTTCAAGGACAGCACAGGGTGAAGGGTGCTCTTCATCAGGTACAGTGTGGAGAACTTAAAATCTGTGTTTTCGTTTTTGGAAATATGTAAAAAGCAACGAAGTCTGTGCATCTGGCAACATTAGTTTTGTGAAACAATAATATAATTCCTGGATATTTAGCTCTAAAGTAATACTAACTCAGTATAGTCATTTATCTGTAGATTTTCTGTAACTTGATCAAATGCTTAAAATGTCAAGACCCTTGTCTCTGTAGGGGCGTTTAGCAGAATAATTTGTTTATGATCAACAAGTCTTTAATGGTTATCAATGGAGATTTAGATGTGGGCAGATGTCAGATTGTCATTCCATGTGAATAAGGAGAAAAATGAGATGCTTCAGTAAATCCTAAACATATACTTGTGGCCAACAATTTTATTTAGTGTTCTGGTATAAAATTTAGCTAATGAAAACCATCCCATAAATGCATGCATCCATAAATTGTGCTGAAATAAAAAAAAAACTTCCTGACAGTAAATGTCAGAAAGAAATATAGGAAGAAAACGCCTCCCTACCCTATACTTAGGCACTTTGGCCCTCATCCAGTGAATTACTGAAGAATATTCTAATCTTTCTTAAAGTTAATTTGAAACTGAAGTTTTTTTGTGCAAAATCTCTGTGGTTACTGGAACAGACTTAATTTGTTGAAGTGGGAGATTGTCTTGACTTGTGTTGAATCATTGAAATACATGTGGATGCACAGTATAACATGTTGTTTCTCTGAGATGTATTTTATTCAGTTTTTATTTTAAAGCAGAAATTTGAGATTTTGATTAGGTTATTGCTAAGTAGTTAAAGATTTTTTTACTAACATATGAAATACACTCTTACACACTGATAATAGTTAAGTTGTTAAAAATATGACATAGTTTTCCTTAATTTTATTTACTGAGATTTTTATAAAATGTTGAGAATACAGAACTGTGTAGAGTAAAACAGTAGCTTGAAAGCTATGTTATATTTAAATCCATTTGATGTTTTACTATGTTATTTTCCTTTACATTTTGGTTTTGCTTTGTGGAAAACTAATTTTCTGTCTTTTTCTGGAACTAAGCAAGAGGTCTTGTAAGCAAAATTACAAAGTCACAGACTTCATTATGAATAAGTGTGTGGCAGCAATAGGAATTGTGTTACATCAGCATCCTATGCACAGAATTGGTTTAATAAGCAGTAGGTGTTGATACGTTCTCTTTGTGAGTATGTTGCCTTGTCATGGACAGACGTAGCCACTACAATCCTCTAGAAGTGGCTGTTATTTTCATCATAAAAAGGTTCTAAAAATACCAGACCTGTTTATGTTTTATTGTCCATCTTTTAATCTAGAATGTATAGGACACAGTAAAACTCTTAAACCTTCAGGCAGGATTTTAAAGAAAATACAGTAAAAAATATCTTCAGGAATTTGATGTGGACTGAACTGCTAAAGGCAAACATGCACATTAATTTACATTTAAACAAACCAGAGCAACATGTGTACCTTGCGTACTAAGGATTTTGTTTAAATAATTTAGGAATTAATTTGGGATGCTAGAATCCTATTTAGAAAAAGAGATATTGCCTATTGTATAGCATTTTTTATCATTAATGTTGTAATTGATTACACAATTTTGGAGTACCTTTAAAGGGAAGTTGGAAATAGAATTTGATTTCTTGTCTTCTAGACCTGTGTTGAAAGCAATGAGCCATCTATCTGTACAGGGAACACTTAAGAACAAAACTGATGTACAGACTCTTGAAATCATTGCCATACAAGAAATACTAATTTCAAAATCTGATAAAATGCAAAGAGAAAATATCACTTACTACTAGTGCTCCTTCTGAATATGTTTGCTTTTTCTTAGCAGAGTTGAGGGAATCTCATTGCCCCTGAAGCAGATAGAAAGGTCAGAAATAAACCTGTTACTTGGCTAGATTTCAGAAATTTACTCTTAGGTATCTGTGTTGTACTTATTCCAATAAATTCACATAGGTAATAATTTTTAGCAAAATGTCACTAATGAGCTCAAAAACTAGTGGAACTCTGTATTTTCAGGGAGATTATATTAAAGAGAAACATTCTTCAGGCTATGTGGTAAATCTTTCTGATTTTTCCTGCTCTACCTGTCACTGACAGACTCATCCAGGCAAAAAGAGCCTAGTAGTGTCACTGCAAAGTCCTAATCACTGTCAGGTTTGGATGGCTCATCCCGATGAAACCATCCATCTCCTCTCTTCAAAATATATTGCCACTGTTTATTTTCACATCTGCTTCTGAGAACATTCAGAATCATAAATAGTTTGGAGAGAGTGTGTTGAGAAGTTTCCAGAAACAAATTGGTTTAGCTGGTTCCCATGGAATGTCTTTGAAACTCTGTCATAAATTCCAGTACAGTTGCAACGCAAATGCAGTTACTGCCATAAAATATCACAGAATCACAGAATATTAGGAGTTGGAAGGGACCTCGAAAGATCATCTAGTCTAACCCCCCTGCCACAGCAGGATTCCCTAGATCAGGTCATACAGAATATGTCATGGTCCTGTAATAAAAATCAAGTACTATTTCTGTGCCAATGCCTAATTCCAGAGATAATTGTGCCTTTAATTCAGGCTTCTGTATTTTTCCCCATTGACATGAGCAGAAAGATATTTCGTGTTACAGAAAGGAGGGAAAAAAGCTTCAGAGCTTTTGGATTCCTACTTAGTAAAGGTAGTATCAGAAGTCTAAAGCACCTTCTCCCTCTTTCTGGAGTTGTGGACATTGACTGAGTTGGTATGTGGCAGGTGCTGTGCTGCTTATCTCAGTGGAGGGGCATATTCTGCGCCAGCAAAATAATTTGTGGGCTTTCATAGACACATTGTGCTCCAAAAGATGGTTGTCTCTGGGAAAATAACTTCATGGAGTAACTCAGCAAATCCCTTGTAGCACATGGAAATCAGCCTTCATTACTTAAAGAGAAGTATCAAAAGAGTTGGGTCAGCTTAATTGAAAAGTGATATGTAGGAAATGTTTTTCATTTGTTTAGTCTTTAGATACAAGTGGACAATAACCAGGGAATTTAGTGACTTCTTGTTTTCATTTGTGTTCTCAGAAGTCTTCAGTTTCAAGTCTATTCTCATTCCATCCACTTCCCTTGAATGAAGTAATTAGGGGCAGATAGCCAATCTATAAATTAGAGGAGCAAATGTTAAGTCAGACCTCCTCAGCTACAGAACCTGGTAGATATAAAGTACGGTGTTTGCAATCACAAAGTAAATGATTTTACTTCATGCAGATGCTTCTAGGATTATCTGCCTGGTATTACAAATCTCTGTGCAGCAATGGATGTTAAATTGAGTTTGCTAGATTGTTAGTGTAAGTTGCATCAATAAAACAAAGCCAGTGTCAGGGTTATTCAAGGAAGTTGGTCATTGTGAGGGCTTTATGAAGCCTCTATTTTCATTTTCAGGCTGAAATGGATTATGTTGTAGAACTTTAATTCAAGGCCACAGGGATGGATGTTTTCTCTTGCAGCTAAAACCAATGTAATTTCCTTCCTGCTTCTTACTTAATGGTGAGGGAAATGAAGAAAGAAATCATTGCTGATGTCATAGTATGCCTGAATGCCCTTCATTTGCCAGCGTCATGACACTTTGTTATTTTTCCTTCTGAATGCAGCACTTCCGTCAGAGACTCGTCTTTTTTCCTGCCTTATAGAATGTGGCATTAGTGGGTTAGACAGTGAATGGTGATTGAATTACTGCCAGAAATAACTGACAATCATGTAGACCTCCAGTTGTCTGCTGCAGTACACTAGGATCCTTGACTGAGATCATTAATACAGGAGGGCATTTAGTATTAAAAACTTTCCCATCGTATGCTTGAATACCTTCTATTGGGTTTGAAGTGATTCCTTAAGAGTCATTAGTCTCAAATTACTGGTGTCTCTAATCCCAAGAATCTACAGTGTGGCTCTGTAAAATGTTATATTTTTTTTCTTTTCCAGAGTGCTTTGCAGGAGCTTCATAAGGCAATAATGGAACCTATTACAAGTTTTGAATATTGCTTTGACTTCTTATAAGAACCTCTTGTGAAACAATCTCCTGAAGCCTTCTAGGTTTCTCTATAGTATTTTCTGAAAGAGTTGATTTCAAAATTGAAAGGAGAAACTTGCATATAAGAAAGCATTGTTTTACGATCGGTCTTGGAGCTGATTCTAACCAAGTTCTGCAGTATGGTGTGAAACAACTGTTGATACAGTCCCTTTAGAGAATTACTGGAATTTAGACATTGTGAACTTCGAAGCCTGAGGTAAAACCAACAGTTTTCACTGCCATTTAGTTAAAAATTAGCCATTCCTGGTTTATGTTGTATTTTTAATCATCAAGGTAATGTTGTATAGGATGAAAGAGAATGGGCAAATATCATAAGAATTACTTCATCATCTTTTGGTTCCCAGTTTTTCTCTTTAGATGTTGATTCTTGGAATGGTTTGTGTGTTTTATCTTTCCATATTCTAACTGGAAAACTGGGTATCTTACAAGTACTGAGTTTGCCTTATCCAGCTTAGCAGCTTAGTGGCTGGAAAAATCATATGAAAAAAATAATTGTCCTTAATTAGCGGTTATTAGGTATAATCTTTATTTCTGGCTGTTATACTGCCCTTTCCATACCGTTTGTGTACTTACACAGAAATGTACTCTTGCAAGAGGATTATGCAATAGAACAGCTGAAAGCATCTTGTTTGCAAGAAACAGTTTGCCTTACACATGTGATGGAATTGGGGAATGGTTTGAGCTGGAAGGGGACTTTTAACTATTATCTAGTCCAACCTCCCCTGCCACAGGCAGGGACATCTTTCACTAGATCAAGTTGCTCGAAGCCCTATCCAACCAGACCTTGAACACTTCCAAGGAGGGGGCATCCACAACTTCTCTGAGCAACCTATTCCAGTGTTTTTGGCTTTCTGGACTACAAGTGTGCATTGCTGGCTCATGTCCAATTTTTCATCCACCAGTATTCCCAAGTCTTTTCTGCAGGGCTGCTCTCAATCCATTCATCCTCCAGCCTGTATTGGTATTGAGGGTTACCCTGACTCAGGTGCAGAACCTTGCACTTACCTCGTTGAACTTTGTGAGCTTCACAAAGGCCCACTCCTCAAGCATGTCAAGGTGCCTCTGGATCGTATCCATTCCCTAAAGGGAATCAAGTGCATCATGCACCTTGGTGTCATCTGCAAACTGTCTGAGGGTGCATGCAGTCTCACTATTGTACTCAATCCCATCCACTGATGAAGATACTAAATAATATTCTTCACAGTACAGACTCTTGAGGAACAGCACTCATTACTAGTTTCCATTTGGACATTGAGCTACTGACTGTGTTTCTTTGGACACAGCCATCTAGCCAATTCCTTACCCATCTAACAGTCTATTTGTCAAATATAAGAGTGAATAGGAAATGTTTATTCTTTCAGGCAGTTCTCTGCTAATCCAATATATAGTAGTAAAAGAATTACTGCTTCCAAATACAATTATGTGTAGCAAATTAGCTAGATTTTCTAGAGAGAGGGAGAACTTTCTGGACGTGTTTTGGACCAAAGAAAGTATTTAATCCTTAAAAGATAAACGCTTTAAATTATTGTTACCAAATTTCTTGTCTTTGTTGCATGAAGGTATGTCTCAGGTTTCACGCTGGCAATAGTGTCTGTTAAAATGAAATATATGGCATAGAGCTGAATTCTAAATGTTTTTCAACTTTAATACAAACCTTTCTTTTATACATACCTAATAACTCCCTTCATCTTGACTACAGTGTCTCCTCACCCCTGTTTCTCTTTACCCCTTCTGGCTGTTCAGAAGTTTTGTGTGTTCTGAAAAATATAAGAGTCCTGTAAAATCCTAGGATAGATGTAGTAAAGTGCTCAGAAAAGGAAAAAAAACCCAACTAATCAACAGGAAAAAAAAGGAAAGTGTTGTGGACGGTATGCTGACTCTGATGATGTGCTGTAATTTTTTTTCCTGCCTTTTTCTCTGTTGATTGGTTAACAATGACTGTTACACAAGGGTAAAGGGAAGGTAATTTTGAAATTACTCTTCACATAAAGAGTGAGGAAAATTCTGGTTACAGAGAGATTCACTAGATAACATGTTTTGTAATGTAACAGGTAAATATATGGGGTTTTAATCTACTCCCTTGTTTAGCTGTCTATATCTGCCATGTCAACCTGTCAGATACGTTTCAGAGCTTTTAATGTTTCTCCTTCTTACTGGTGAAGCTTTTTTCAAGTCTTTCACTGAGCAATACAACAAAATTTGTACTTTTCAAGCCCCTCCTTGCCTCTTGCAAAAGTGGCATCCTAGGTTTGTTGTTGCTAGGTCCTCCTTTATTTTGTTTTCAACTTGCAGTCTGATCCCTTATCTCATTCGACTTGGCAAACAGTCCTATTTTAACAGAACAATTTATCTGGGCATTTGATAGTGTTCTGAAAATAAATCTCAACTTTAGTAATAGTTGAAAAGGACAATAAAAATATCTATGATTCCATATTAATAAATGGATTAATGGGTGTTTTGAGATTTTAGTTTAATGGATTTTAGCCTTCATACTTGACATATTTAGATTCTGATACATTTTGAAAATCCCCCTTTTTAGGTCTTTTTCTTAAGTATACAAAAGCTGCATTTAAATTACTTCGTTGAAACTCTGTTGCCACAGCATTTTCCTTCCTCCTCAGTTTTAGGAAAGTCACTGGATGGTGGTGAAATAGCAGTTTCTCCTGTAGAGGTCTGTTCAGTTTTATAATCAACTAAAAGGATATTTAGGCACTTAACTTAAGTCTGCAAGGTAATAAAATAATCCTAAACAGAAGTACAATAAATAAAGTGTCCTAAAGGCTTGTTACTTATTTTGATAGTAATGAGTTCTCTTAGACCTCTAATGTGCTTCTTCTGATTGTATCTTCTCTCATACATTAGTCAGACGTGGAATACATCTAATTCCAGGATTTGTGAAGCACTAGCTTAGGGATGTTCAACAAAAGTCTGCACATATATTTGGGTTGGATTTCTGAAAGCATAAAACGAGCTAAGTAATTTCTGTCATCTTTCAGTCTCAAATCTTTCATCAGATCTCTTTTACAAAAAATACATATCAAGTGAAACACCCTAAGACCATGGAAGTCACAGAGCTTTCATCTGAACATTCCTTTTAATTGCATATTTTTAAGTTGTAAGATCTTTTTCAGTGTTTGCTAATCCTGACCCATTGTTACAAAAGGTTTTATACTTAGTGCTATATGAAGTGTAGGTTAGTTTATACTTTAAGTGCCAATGATAAATATAGCCCTAAACTGAACCTCTGGAAAGGGAATGTAGCTGTTGTATTGCCATTTAGTTACAGAGGACAGGAAGAAAAGAAAACTCTAACAAATTTAGAGCAGATTGTTTGCTAAGCAACATAAAACTACCTCTACTCAGTTACGAAGGCAAGGTGCAAAAACCTGCTCACAATTTCACACAGCGTTCATAAGTGAGTACAGTTGGGCAGATGCTGATGCATAAGGTCTCTCTAAAGGAAAGCAGAACTGTAATATAGCAGTGCCAAACCCATGTGTCAGATATGTTAATCTGACTTTACCCTGAGTTTAACATCAAAGGATTGTTTTGATTTTTATATGATGTATTGGAAAGGTTTTATTAAATGTGACTTAACAGCATTCTGTAATGAAATTGATAGAGAAGTAAATGTCAAACTAAAATATGTATCATTATCTTTACAAGATAACGAGGAAATTAAGCAAATTAAATTATGAAGCCAGACCATGAATCCTATCAAAAATACTGGGGGCCTCTTGAAGGGGTGATACAAAAAGTTAAATGTTAACTTAGTAGTTTCTCTTCTTGATCACAGTACTGATCAAGACTACAGGTGAGTATTTTGCTGTGTAGCAACATGACTACCGCTATTAGATGATATCCGACTGAAATGGCTCCCAGAGAACTGAAAAGTGCCTCAAGTCTGTCTAGTTTTAACACAGATGGTCTCCATTGTTATTGCACAAGTAGTGAAATCGTGGTTTTTGAGCTAACATTTGACTGTAGCAGCTGCAGCATTTTCCTTATGGTTGATGGGAGCTGCTACTCTTCCGTGTAGTTAACATAAAATGGACACACTGATCAAAAGGTCTTAATTCAGATATAGTTCAGTAACAGTTCTTTTTATACAGCATGTTGTAGCCTGATGCTATTTAAACTGCCCTTCTGTTGATTTCTCACAGAGTTTGCTGTGCCATCTCCTTTCTTCTTCTAAGTGGGAAAGTAATGAAGCTGAAACCAGTGCATTCATATCAACTCTTGGCTACACATCAGCAGAATATTATTGTCACTTAGTTAAAAATGTAAGTTTTTTGTGCAATTGATATTTTGTTAATAATAAATCACCAGTTTATAAGCACATACATGGAGCTGTCATTGTTATAAGGAACATGGACTGAACTATATTTGCCTTTTCTTACCTCAGTTACTTTTATGGCCTTTTAAGGGAAAAAATTAAGTGGGAAATCTCTGAACAAGTGAGAAATTTTTTTATTAGATTATAGTGTAATAGTTCATAAAAAACAAAACTCTGTAGCTGTTGTACTAGGACAGAAAACGTCTACCCTATCATCAGTTTTTTTCCCTGTGAATTTTAAATTGTACATATTATTTTATGTATTAGAACATAACTTTTGGAATCCTATCATCAATTTTTTTCCCTGTGAATTTTAAATTGTACATATTATTTTATGTATTAGAACATAACTTTTGGAATATTTTCTTTGACTGTGTGCACTTCAGTTAAAATAGTAGATAAGTCCTAAATCTTAGGAAAACTGTCTTTTACATTTAATATATAGAAACAATGGGAATAATATTTCATAATATGTTGACTTAAACTAGATAAAGCTTATAAAAAAATATAAGTAACGCATTGCTGAAAGTTTTGCCTTAACCCTTGGGTAAGCAGAGCTAAAATAAATAGCTTCTTAGTTTTCAAACGTGGAAGGTGTATAACATGTGTTTAAAAAATGTTTTCCAGCATAGTTTATTCCATGATCTGGGCAGCTTTAATTTGGCATCAATAATTAAAAAAAGAAAAAATCAAACTGAGTGAAGAGATAAAGTTATTAACCTCTACAGTATGTCAGTCACACAGAGAAGCATGCAACTAATAGTATCATAGTATTATCTGAACTGGAAGGGACCCAGTAGGATCATCAAATCCAGCTCTTAAACCCATACAGGACACCCCAAGAATCACACCATGTGCCTGAGAGCATTATCTAGATGCTACTTAAACTCCATCAGGCATGGTGCTGAGACTACTTCCCTGGTAGGCTGTTCCAGCTCCCAACCATCCTCTGTAAAGAACCTTTTCCTAATCTCCAGCCTGATTATTTGCAATATGTGTAATTTAATTTATTTTATTTAACAGATGGTCTTTTCATTAGTAGCAGAACTTAGAGGAAATCAGTTCAGCGGACTTAACATTCAGGGGAGGTAGGTGTTATCTAAACATCATTTTGATATATTTTAGTTTATAGGATCATACAGTTCAGTGAGGATCTTCTTATGGTCTTAGGCAGCTTAGACTGTGGTTGGAAGGTTTTTCATATGTATGTAGATAATTTCAGGTGTGGACAAGCTTTTTAAGTTGTGTCACATAGGAGTTTATACTGACTTGGAGAATCACAGAATGATTTGGGTTTCAAGGGACCTTCAAAGCTTATCTAGTCCAACCCTGCCATAGGCAGGAACATCACTCAAAGCCCCATCCAACCAGACCATGAACACTTCCACGGATGGGGCATCCACAATTTCTCTGAGCAACCTGTTCCTGTGTGTCATCATCCTCATTATAAGGAATTTCTTCCTTTATCTTATTTAAATCTACCCTCTTTCAGTTTAAAACTGTTGCCTCTTGTCCTGTCACTACAGGCCATGGTCAAGTCTTTCTCAGTCTTTCTTATAAGCCCCTTCTAAGTATTGAAAAGCCACAATAAGGCCTACCCAGAACCTTCTCTTTTTCAGGCTGAACAAGCCCAGCTCTTTCAGCCTTTCATCATAGGAGAGCTGTTCCGTCCCTCTGATCATTTTTGTGGCCCTCCTGGACCTTTTCCAGAGGGTCCGTGTCTTTCTTGTGCCGAGGACTCCAGAGCTGGATGCGGTGTTCCAGGTCGGGTCTTACCAGAGCTGAGCAGAGCAGAGCAGAGAGGCAAAATCACCTCCCTCAACACTCCTTTTTATAAAGCCCAAGATATGGTTGGCCCTCTGGGCTACGAGTGCACATTGTAGCCTCATGTTTGGCTTTCCACACACTAGTATTCCCAAGTCCATCTCCACAGGGCTGTTCTCAGTCCATTCATCCTCTAGTCTATACTGATACTGAGGATTGCCCTGACCCAAGTGCCGGACCTTTCACTTGGCCTTTTGAACATCATGAACTTCATAATCATAATGTTGGTAGCTATATACATCTTTATAACCAAAGATAACTAAGAGTTCTTATCACAAAAAAGAAAAAAAAATTCCAAAGGAAATATTTCCCTGCTTGTGTGAGTGGTAGTTTAACATGGCAAAACAGTAGTTACTTGATATTAATGACAAAATTTGTCCACGCTCATTTAAAGAACCTCTTGTTTTCCTTCTGTTAGTTCCTTATCTGGTACCAAACAGTACTGTGACAATACTGTGTGTTTTTTATACAACTATTTTAAATATTCCCAAGCACATAGTACTTTCACCCTTTAACTCCTTCCTTGGCCTCTTTTTATAAGGATGAAAGTCTAAGAAAGTGGGTAGGAAGGAATTTGTGATGTACTCTTGTCAGGTCTTCGACCTAGATTACCAGGACATGCTAGTAATCACCTTGCAACATTGTGTGGTACTTCTGCATGCCTGGATGTAGTCAGTAAGAATAATCAGCTTCATCCACACTACCTAGATAGAGCAAATTAAGACCAAACCTGTGACCATAAAAAAAGGAATGCATTTGCCTGTTGGTATTGTTGTCACTATTTTTGACATGATCGTGCTTTTTTGCTGTGCAGTTTGTGCCATTCCACTGACCTTGAAATACAGATCATAGTCTTTTGTCAAGTTTTATCCCTTCCTTCTTGCACTGTTTCTCTAAGGAAGAGTAAATGAGCTGAATTAATTTAGACCTAACTTTAGTAATAAAATCATGGACACAGTAAATAAGGAGCATCACAAATTTTTCTTCAGTGTAGAAAACAAATGCTTCCGTTTTATAAACTATGGGGAAAGCAGACTTAGCTGAAAATCTCATGAGGCTGTTTGGAAGAGAAATAGCTGAATTCTACTGGGACCAAAGGAAAACTTTTAACTTAGATGGCTATTTGAGCATAGAAATTACGATATGGCTGTTTATTCAATTTGTAAAGACAAATGTAGGTGACAGAGATGTACATTGTTTCATTTCTGTGTTCAGTGATGCTTGCAGCAACACAGATGACGATGTCTGCGCAAATTCATTGCATATAGGGAAATAAAATATGCATTATTCCCCAAAAAAATGTTTTGAAGATTGTGTAGAAGAAGAAAATCACCTTTGTGGGATTTTTAATCTGAAGTTAAGAGTAAAGTAAACTGCTGAAGTTTGTTAATCCTGGATAAGAAATTAGAAACAGAATTTTGTGAAGGGACTCATTTAAAATGAGCCTCGTATCTTGGACCTTTACATGTATATCCCGGAAAACACTACTGCCCAATAAATGTCAGCCACACAGTTTTGGGTCCTCATGAAGAATGCACCCCTTTTAGTGAACAACATAATCAGGAGAAATTTGTAGCAACTCCTGCAAACTTTCTACAAACAATCTAGCACTTTTTAATTGGCTAAAAATTGGTATTTAGGCATTCTTGGTCTCCATATATGTCTTCCTGTCAAAACTGCATCTAAAAAAATCTACAGTTTCATTTGCTAGTAACCATATATACTCTGCAAAACCTGTGGTTTCTTTCTGCTAATGTTATCTTTTATATTGTATGCCATTTTCATTTTGTTTATATTCCAAAGGTTTCATGTTTTGTTTATGTTCCAGGATCCACTGTCTTTAATCACTTCCAACCATATAGTTTTAGTGGGCAGGTCAAGTGATTGGCTTGTATATTAGCATCCAAAAGCGTTACATATTACTTCAACTGTAGATCTGTAAGACAAACATTTTTCAGCTGATAGCCTGAAGGCAGCAGGATGTCTTTTGTTTGGTTCATAGAAGTTGTCTCTGTTGAGAGGAAAGAGGTCAAGGAATAACAAGAACCCTGAAAAACAGCTAGGTGGTCTCTTGTGAGGGTCTAGCAAATGTCTGTGGGAGCAGTGAATCTGTCATCTTCCATACCTGTGCTTCACTGATCCTGGGAAAGACAGAGCATTCCCTACTTAGAATGGTGTGATTACTGAGTGAACACAGCTGGCTACTTTTCAGAATTGGGTTGATAGACCTCATATCACAGAATCACAGAATATTAGGAATTGGAAGGGACCTCGAAAGCTCATCTAGCCCAACCCTCATGACACAGCAGGATTCCGTAGAGCAGGNGAGAAGAACCTCTCTTGACCTACTAACCACACCCCTTCTAATACACCCCAGAATCCCATTGGCCCTCCTGCCCACAAGAGCACACTGCTGGGTCATGGTCATCCTTCCATCCACCAGGACCCCCAGATCCCTTTCCCCTTCACTGCTCTCCAACAGCTCAGTCCCCAATCTATACTCATACATGGGGTTGGTCTTTCCCAGGTGCAAAACTCGACACTTGGCCTTATTGAATTTCATTCAGTTTCTCCCTGCCCAACTCTCCAGCCGCTCTAAGTCATGCTGAATGGCAGCACAACCCTCCAGTGTGTCAGCCATTCCACCCAGTTTAGTGTCATCAGCAAACCTGCTGATAGTGCACTCTGTTCCCTCATCCAGGTTATTAATGAATTGAATGAAAAGTACAGGTCCCAGTACCGACCCCTGAGGGACTCCACTAGACACAGGCCTCCAACTGGACTCCATCCCATTGACCATGACTCTGTGACTTCTGTCGTTCAACCAGTTCACAATCCACCTCTCTCGCCAATCATCCAGACCACACTTGCTCAGTTTAGTTGCAAGGCATCTGTGGGAGGCAGTGTCAAATGCTTTACTGAAATCAAGAGAAACCACATCCACTGCTCTACCCTCATCTATGCACCTGGTTATGTCCTCATCAAAGGCTATCAGGTTGGTCAGCCATGACTTCCCCTTGGTAAACCCATGCTGACTGCTCCTAATGACCCCCTTATCCTTGATATGCCTAGATATAGAGTCGAGGAGGAAGTGTTCAATCACCTTTCCAGGGCTGGAAGTGAGGCTGAACAGTCTATAGTTATGGTTTCCTTAGAGTACTGAAATACCAAAATTTCGTCTGACTTTCAGATTCTTTAGACAATATGTATTAACATTGTCAACACTAATTCCAATAGATAATTTTTATGCAGTTAGGTGTTCATCTCATACTTTTAACCTTCTGTAATGAGTTTAATCTTTATTTACTGTATCAAATAAGTTTTGGCTTTTCTGAAATATGAACTGTATTTGTTTTTCCCTCAGAGTTTCAGCCAGTTGCGTGAATGCTGTGTCCCTTTTCTGTCTTCCTCTCATTACGTTGCCTGATCTAACTCCTTTGCTGGAATCTCTCCTTCTTTACCATGGAGGTACATCAAAAGAAATCCTCAGTTCAGAGTTTCTCGAGGCTGTGAATGAGGCCTTTATAAAGTAAGTAGCATAGTCTGTATGATTTTTATAAAGATTATTAATTTACTTCAATGTCTTTTCTCTGAGCTGGTATGCTCAATGCACTGTACCTCTTTTGCATTCTAGTAAAATACTTCCCTTGAACAGCAGAGCTCAGATTGTAGGCCAAGGCAGAATTTATATTCCTAACATACAAATTATGGCATAACAGCTTTAACTATTGACTCAGCTGTTCTCTAACGTGGGGGTTAAAGTCTTCAATAGATTTTAGAAATTATGTGGAAGATGTATTATTGCTTTTCATGGAAATGTTACTTACCTGTCATATAAGCTCATCAACATTCCTAATTTAATTTTTTGACAGCCATCTGTAGTGTTCTGTGCACAAGATAGATCCTTAAGTTCGAGTGTTTCCATATTTCTTACTGTTTTGTGTGAATTTCGTTCTCAAGATTGAAGTTCTCCTGGTTTTCAGCAGATTGTTTTTAAGGAGTTTTAGAGGAGCAATTCGTGAAATACATCTGTGATTGTTTTGCTGTCTCTAAACCCACTGTTTTAATAAAAGAAGTCTGTGGATGAAAACCAGCTCAGTGAAGATGAACAGCAAGATTGACTATGCCAGCAAATGAAAGATATCAGGAAAAGCACAACCTACTACTGATGAGAGCTGCTTTATTCAAGTTGTAGCTGAGAGTCTGTATTATAAACAATTTTTTTAATACTAGAAAAGGTCCTTTGTGAACACTTTACCTCAATTACCCATCTTCTTCTTAATAAAAGTTTTTATTCCTTCCTTTGTACTCAACATCATAATTTCTGAGATGTTCCAATAGTGTTTTTTATGGGCTCCAGCAAAAAAAAGTAATGAATAGGAAAGCATGTTTACTAATTTAGACACATTACTAGAAGGAAAGGAAAAAAAGTGAAAAGTGAATGTGAAGGTCTGTAGTGAGAGAGAGCGAGCTGTCTTTCACTTGTCTGTCTTTCATGGCTTCAGGCTGGACATATTCCAAAAGCAGTAACACACTTTGGAAAATGTTCAGACCAAGTTCAGAGGTTCAGCATAGATGGTCTATATTCATGTCAGTAAACTGATGAGCAGTCCATCAGCTGCTGCTCAGTCCACTTTAGCCACTTCGTGATGAGTCTGAATCCTTTTGATGGTCATAAAAGTTTTTTCTGGGTGAAATAAATGTCCCTTCGCTTAACCTTTGAGCTATTTGGTTATCAACAGTGAGCAAATGACTTTTGCAGGGCCCCTGACAAAAGTGTATGGTTTCTCTGAGAGTAGATGCAGTCTCACACATGCTTTGCATGGTGTACTGCTGGCCTGTCACTGAAGCTTGTGTCATCTTAACATGAATGTGCTCGTATTTTATTTTTCTTTTCCCTGCTTTAACAATTGAATTCTGTGTTCCCTAACTGCCATTGTATTCTGAACACTTGTTTTCATTCTGAACATAAGTGAAGGCTGCCCTAGGAAATGGAGTTACTAAATACTGGGACTTGAAGTGCTCCATGGAACTCAGCATTGTCCCAGTGGGACCATCTGCAAGTTCTGTCACAGAGGGATGTTGACTATAGTTTATTTGCTATATGGTTTTAAATCCCAGAGTTGGAGTGTGTGTAAGCCTATTAGATTTCTTAACCTGCTGTAAACTCTATAACATCTACCATGTTACCACAAAAACAACAAAAAAGAGTGTTATGACAAAATTAAATAACCTGTCATTTTTTTACACTGATGTGCATATGTAGTTTAATAGTAATACTTAATTAAACAGCATCTCAGAATTGAGCATTGCTTTACAGTTCTAAAACTGTATGTACTTTGATATATTTCTTTTCTACAGATACACACCTTTAAATTAAGCTATTGCAAAGTTTTAAATGGAAAAAATACAGCCTCTCAATGGCTATATTCTGAAGGCTGATATATAAACAAATATATGGTAAAATACATACTTCAAAATTAGATCCTAAAATGATGTTAAATCTTCTTTCTGCTGGCGTTTTCTGCTTTTATCAGTAGCTTTAGTTTGCGTGTCCTCTCCAGAATAATGTTAGGTTTTTTAATCTTAAGTTAATTTAAGACCAATGCACATATTTCTTGTTATGTATATTTTTGGTTTTTACCTTTTAATTTGCAACTGTCATGTTGACTGCAAAAATCTTTCAGGATGTTTTCTGCTGTCATATCTCTTTTTCTTGGGTGGTTATTTTAGTATATTTTGATTTGTACAGGTCCACACAAATTGCAGTGTTGTTTCAAAGTAAACTTTGCCTTTCATTTCCTAGTAATACAACACTAGACTCAGTTGAGCTGTATCTGAAGGTTTTAGGTGAAGGGATAATTACCTTCTTAACCATTTAACTTTTAAAGGATGCTGGCCGGTGTTGGTGGGCTGAAGACTTACTTACCTCTACCTCATTTTTTGATGTTCTCTGTTTTTCCTTATTTCTCTGCGAAGACAGGTAATGCTTTGAATAAGCCAGCAGTAACATTATGCAGGACCTTCCTGCTTCTCTGTCAGCTGCAGACACTTTCTGAGTAGGCCACTCTGCAGGAAGCAGTCTGGGTTTGAAGTAGCACAAGTGGAGGGTAGGACTTTCTCTAGAGAGGAGGGGAATTCCAAACTTAAAAATTTTTGTTTCCATTTGCCAGGATCCATCATAACCAAATTTTTACATTTTAAAGACGTGATAAGATGATGGTGATTCCCTGCTTAAAGCAGAGAACTGTAAACAAGGTACATTTTTGTCTTCCTACCATATTCTCCAGGAAAACAGTATTTTTCTATCTTAACTAGGAAGAAGATCTCCCTCCCTGAATCAGCTGTCTTCAGCCTCTGGCTTCGTCACTTACCAAGCATTGAAAAAGCTACCTTATATGTTTTAGAGCAGTTGGTTTCCACACCATTGAATTCATTAGAGGAAGTGGCTTCTGTCATAAAAGACTCCTTACTGGTATGTGCAGCAGGTAGTACATTTGGTTTTTTATGCTTCAGAAGTGACAGAGACTTTCTGAATACATCATCATATTTGAGGGAAATAGCTGCCATGTGGCATATAACTTGATAATGGAAAGGCACGTCTTGAATCTTATACACGTCAGTAAATTTTCAGGTTTCACACTGAAATGGTGGGAGAGAAAAAATGTTTCATCCAGTGATGAAAAATGGATAAAGAGATGAGAATTTGACTGGTGGGGGTGCTGAGTACCTGCCTTTGCCTTGAAAAATTGTAAACTTTGGCCAGGGAGGATTTGAATCTACTTTTACTTCACACTCAGTGCCCTTGGGAGCCTAGCAGTTTAAACAATTTACATTTCTTGTAGATTATTTTATTATGGACTGCTTAGTTGCTTGGTTTTGTTTGCAAACCTGAACAAAATTCTTAATGCAACACATTTGCTAAACTGTAATTAAAATTAGTTTTCAAATGGTGTGTTATGAAGCATGCCAAAAATCTTTCCTATGAGAAAACATGACACAATACCTTTTCCAAAATAATAAGCTAGTTTACAGCACTAAGTGTAAAATTTAATTAGTTACAGTGTGAAATAGCATGTGTGCCATACACTTAAACTATGTATTTCTAAAATGGATAGAACTAAAAAATGTCATATCACATCTTATTTTCAGCCTATGAAATGGCTTACAGATTATATATTCTAGGTAGGAAAATAATGATACCTTTAAATACTCTTCCTTTTTAATTGAATCTGAAAATATCTATTTTAGGGATCCATTATAATACTTGCAGTTCTCTTGGCATCAACATCAATTTGTATGTCATCTGGAGATCTACATATTCTAGAGACAAGGCTCTATATAAAGCATGTGCCTAATTTTTCTGTATCAGGTACACTGTGAATTGAATATGTGACTGAGTGAAAAAATAAAAATATCAAGGTTATATATAAAAAGAAGTGAAATCTTTGTTTTGATTATCTATTTATTGTTGTTTATTAATAATGTTTATATTTACCTAGTCTTTACATCCTGATCCCTGAAAAGAATGGAACCATACTGTGCTAGCAAGCTTAGGATGTCCTTACTTGCCTTTGCTCCAAAGACGTTGTGATTGCAAAAATAAGATATTCAGAGTACAGAGAGGAGTGCAGCAGCTTTGAATGCTGGTTTAGAGAGGACATCCTGTGGACAAGGAGTGGAATGAATGGAGAGAAGAGAGCAGTTGGAAGATGGATATTAGTGATTGATAGGCATTGATAAGAGGGGGTTACATAAAAGGGAAATGGGATACCAGTTGAAAACAACAGGATGAGAAGCTTCAGAGAGGCAGTATAGAAGGGAAAGAATTGATCCAGAAATTGTCTTCTAAAACATTTAATGATGTTTTGTATAACTTGTATATTGTACTTTGAAGATACTCGTGTGACATTAGATCAATGAGCACTTGGAATCCCAGACTATGATTAATTTAGCCTGCCTGAAATATATTTGAATATTTATTTCGGAATGTGGATATGCATTTTTTGGCAGTTGGATTACAGTATTTGTAGGATGTGACCTCTGTTGGACTTATGGATATGGTAATAAAAAGTGGAATCATGAGACAAAACTTGATTTATACATTTCTTCGATATGGAAGAAAACCTCTTGAGCACAAATAGGCATAAATATGTTAGTGATTTGATTATAATATATGATAAGAAGGAAATTTAAATAAGCTCTTTCATAATTGCATTATCTAAATAAAGTGCCTTGATACAGTAACCAAACTGTACAGATGCCTCAGGCATGTGTGGTGCCTAGATTGTTGTAAAGCACTGTGCTTCTATTATGAAAGAAACTTGATATGCAATGCACTTTATTTTAATTCCAAGAGTAACTTTTGTGTGATGGTCTACTAACTTGTGCTTTATATGGTATGCTCTTAGGTTTGTGGTTTAGGGGATAAACTGGAATTAATATTGGAAATTCTATAGTTACACAGAAGTAATAAAAGAAAGTGAACTGAGCATCACAAATGGTCTTTTAGCTTTTTCAGAATTTGGTAGGTGAGTGGATATCTTCCTTTCTGAAGTAGCTTTAAGGTTTGTTATGTGTGCTTTAACAACTGAAATCTAAGCAAATACAGATATTAAGAGTTTTATGCTTTACCAGAAATGCATAGATATGTACATAAACAGATTTTTAAAGCACATGTGTAAAAAGAGTCATGAATGAATTGATGTCAGTTACAGTTTGTGTTCAGTTCCTAACTGAACACATAGCTTTCCGAAGTAGTTATGTTTCTTTCAAAGTTATGTTGCAAGAAAAGTGCAATAGGTTGAGAGGGTTCTTCTGTACAATACAGCGTCTATTACTGCTGCATTTTGTTTTTCCACCTTGTCAGCTTTTCATCATTGCAATTATGTTGCTCTCTGCAGTTAAAGCTCTAGCTGTGGGAACTCACTCTCTTGTTATTTTCTCTTCAGCATTACAGTGCAAATACAGTTTTATGGGGTGATATGGTGACTCTTGTATTGTCTGACATGATACCAACCCGGAGACTGCTCTGGTTCCCGTGCCCTTGCACAACCCTATTGCTGTACCTTATTCCCAAGTTTTGAGTTCAGCTGGATCCATGCTCACCTTTCTCTGGGAGCTGTGCCAATGAAACAGGCATTAAGGATGGAGAAAGGAGAAAGCACAGAGGGAGAAAATGAGAAGCTTTTTTCTTTGTTGTAATACATTCCAGCTAAGTTATGATTAGCTCCCATAGTATTGCCTGTATTCAAAAAGTGCAGACTAAATTAGTCATAATGCTGATGAATTCAGGAACCTTTTAAATCTTAGTAAAAAGATGTTGGTGCTTTCAAAATAAGCACACGCTTCAAAATAAAAGTACATTTGGCACTTGGTATAGGGAAAAAAAGTGACATTTCTTATTTTCAATTGATAAATACAAAATTCAGGAATACAGTTTAGTATACAACTTGAAAATACAGGCAACATTTGAAATGCAGCACTGTAGTAGTTTCTTAAATCTAGTTTAACTGTAGAAGTGTTGTGTCCAAATAATTGCATGTAACTCTGGAATTCAAGAGCATTGGTATTTGTGGTGTTTATACTGCTGTATGATCTTAGGCATTATTTGTTTCCCTATGTTTACTCTTACTTGCAGTTGTTACAGAGCATTCTATGATGTGAATAAAATGCAGTATGTGATTATTAGTCTGTTCCTCTTGGTGCCATTTACATGCTTCCTTTGTTTTTCTTACTTGTTTTTTAACTTCTGGGTTTATTTTATAAATTCGTTGTTAGGGTTCTTCTTTCTGGTAATACAGATAAAAGTAGTGTAGTCCTATAGAATGTGTGCATGTGAAACTTCATGTTACAGTATACTTTTGTCCTGCTTCATTTCTTTCAAAAATCCTAGTGTGTTTGTGTTTTGTTGTGTTGTTTTGTTTTTTTTTTCTGAAGGGGCACACCTTTGTAAAACATGTAAACATAGTACTACACATGCAGCTCCAATTCCCTATGTTTGTATCTTTCTGGTTTAGTGTGTGTTGTGCTGTATGTATTATGCATATTCTAAAACTATTTTAATAAGCTTATGGTAGACAGTATGTTAGGGTTTCTGGTGTTTCGGTTTAAAAATTTTGCATAGTCATGGACAAGAATATTAAAATGTAAAATGCCTTTTTATTTTTTAAAAATAAGGAGATAATGTCCAACAACATGAAAACCCTGTGAAAATTCTTCCTGAAACTGATAATCTCTCCCAGACTCCAAAATTGCTCCTGTCCACAGCAGAATTGTGCTGCCTACTCTAGTCCTGCTACGCAACAGTAGCATCTTCAAATTGCCGTGGAGACTTTAGCATAATGGTACCATTCCTACTTTGAATGCTTGCAAATTAGTTCCATGAACTCGACTAATCTTGTGGAGTTAGGTAATGGTGGTGTTTGGGGTTCGGTGTTTTTTTGTTTTTCCCTTTTGAATACCAGTGATGAAATTCGTATTGATCTCAGTAGTGTAGATTAAGTATTATGAGCTATTAACTATCATTGCCTGTTGTGAGCACTGTAGACTGCTGCTGTCTGGCAGGAAAGGGTGGAGAGATTTTCATTCGCATAGAGCATGTTTCTTTTGGTCTTGTTCAAAAGAACTATGATTTAATCTTGGTATGTGTGGAAATGTGCTGATGGAGCCTTTCTAGTATATATTCAACCTGTCTTAAGCAACAGTGGGTTGGTACGTCATCATAGAAGTAAGTGTGCAATGTAGGTAGTGTCTGAAAAGGTGGCGAGGAAATGGCTGAATCCAACCATTTAGCCCACAGGACCGAGAAACACACTTTCCACTGTTTTCATAGAATTACAGAACGATTGGAGTTGGAAGGCACCTCTGGAGATCACCTAGTCCAAGTTTGCCATATGAGAAAAAAGAGATGAACCTGTGTCCTTTTTGTCTCATCCAGTCAGGGATTTTATTCTCTGAAAGCAGTGGAAGTTTGGAGACCAGCCTTGCAACAAGCTGCGTGCTGTTCTTCACACGTCCAAACAACAGGCTGTAAATAGTCTCGAACACTAGATGGCACACGTTCAACAGGACAGATTGGCTACAGCCATGTGACAGTGTGGTAAAACATGAAAATGAGGTGCCACCTAGTATTTCCAGTATGGCAAAGACAACTGTGAGAAGCAAGGAGCTTTCCTAGACAGTTTGTATTAAAGGTCATCTCTGTATTTTCTGAGATTATCATATAGGGACCATACAAAATCCTCATTCAATGCAATGAAAAAGAAAAAAATTATATTCTACTTGCTACTTTTTAGCTTGAAACAAATAAAGCTGTTACAGTAAGTGCCATTTATAAACAGTATTCCTTCCATTCATCCTGAGGTTTATAGAATGTATTTTATTAAATGTGCATTAGTACAGATTGTTTGAGAATTACGTTCTTCTCAAATCTTCAGGTGCCTTTCTTCAGAAACACAAAGCATGAATTTACTTTATAACTTAGGCAAATATACTTTGGGGAGTAAGTAGTTTTTTGTTCTTGGTGCTCTCTAAAGGTCTAATAATTCCTAGAATTTAAGAATATGAGGTTAGAAAGTAGTGTATTTACTAGTGCATGTTTAATGTTAACAACTTTCTTAAAACAGTCTTCTGTGTGGTATCATGATAAAAAGCTTCCCTAGTTTTGGTTGGTTGGTTGGTTGGTTTTTTAAAGACACATTTTGATGCACTGGGATATTTAGCTTGTACTAATAACTCTGAAAATCCATAGAAGAAGATAATACTGCAAAAAACGTGTCTCAGACCAGAACATGTGCAGTAGTATTAAAGACAAAAGCAATAAAAAAACCCCCAGTTTCTAGAAATTAATTTTGAAGATGTAGCAAGAATCTCAAATCACATCCAAAAGGGATTGTCCATGAAGAGGAAGGAAAAGCCCTTTGTGAATCTGCTCCCTGTCTCTTTCCTCTAGCAATTGCAAGCAGCGACCTGTTCTTTTGAAGATCTGTCACCTTTAGTTAGTGATCACTATTATAAAGAGTTTGGGATCCCAGATGCTTACATTTATCACCTGTTTAGCCTGCTTAGTATCACTGTGGATCTCCAACCATGACTTTGATGTAGGTATTTTGAAGAACATAATTCTAAAAAATCTGAGGGTTTAGTAAGACTTGATCTGAGACTTGCAGCTGAATAATTGCAGTGTAATAGCATCCGTCAGCTAAGCTGTAAATTATAGTGGCAGTTATTCGCATTGTTTCTTTTAACTGACTGACTTTTTAAAATTTGTTTATCAACAGCCACAAGCAGCAAGCCATCCTGCCATTTTCAGAATTGTTAATGGAATTTTCAAGTAAGTTTTAAAAATCATAGTGGGAAGAGTTTCAAATGATCATTTTAAACATTACAGTTTTCTTCATGAGAAGGAGTACTATAATCTGGGATGGATTATAATGTGCCTTAGCCTGTCCTTCTGTGCAATATAGTGCAATTAATGAAAAATGTTAAAAACCTTCTGAACTTTACATAAAAGTTACATTATAATAAACATTGATACAGTTGATTACATTTTATTTTAGCCTTTAAAATTTATAATTTATTTTGTATTTCAGTAGAGATATGTGGTTGAAATATGATTTTGAGGTGAAAATTATAAATGCTGAAATGTATTGGCCCATGCCAGCATGAAGATGGTATTTAGCTGAAACATCCGCACTTACTATTGTAGTCTCTTTTATATTATGCTAATAGTCTTCAGGGTTTACATAAGATTTTTCTCTTAATGGCATTAAACTGTTGATCTGGCTGTTAATAATGAGTTAGATTTTGAATGCATTTATTATTTTAAAGCAGTATATATTATTTGCCACATTTGGAGCTTCCTTCGCACTCAGTTTTCAGTGGCTTTTTCTGTGTTCACTTCACTTGCTGTTTTGTTGTTTTTTTAAGTAGAGCTACTGCCAGGTTTATCAGTATCACAGCTCTGATACAACAATAATGTATTGAGTGGCTGACATACATGTAGACTTTATTGAGTTCCTGTGTACTACTTCTCATGTTTATATTAGTGATTTTATTAGCCTGTAGTTTTGTGAAATTTTAGAGTTACAGTAATGTGTTAGCTTTTCCTAGCTTTTAGAAAATTACAGAAAGAACAAAACAATTCCTTAATAAAAAACTTAAGTCTTAGTGGCAGCTTACTTTTGAACGTTTTTTTTCTCCTTACTGTTACATGTCTTTCAAATAAGAGAATGAAAATTACCATGTGCTGGTTTGAGTTTCTGGTCTTCCAACAGTGGCCTCTCAGAAATTTTTCCTCAGTCTACAGCTTTGCTTTGTTTGTTCAAGAGTAAATTATGCCCTAAGAAAGTTCATTTAAGTTCCTGAAATCTACTAGAGTCAATTTCATGATTTCATCATTGAAAGCATGTTGAAATGCATTGGTCCCAAATTAAATCTGATCTAAAGTATGCCTTTGGTATACACTCATTTCTATTTGTGCTGCTGATTCATTACTTAATGATCACTAAGGAGTGTCACAAAGAATTCAACAGTAGCTGTGCTATTTAAGTTCAACCTCCTTGTGTAGTTCTTTTAATATGTAACTTTTAAATTTCATCAGCAACTCTTGTTTGTTTCCCTGGCTCCAGCAGGTGTGTTATATTTAACTGTTAAAAGTCAAGAGTTTAAAAATTCCCCCCCCCCCCCACCAAATACCATACTCTAGGAGATTGTACTAAATTGTACTTTCTCTGTAATTTGAGATAGCCTATGGGATGCAGCCCTACAAAGAACTAAAATGTGCTTTACTGGGGAATAGTTGTTCTGAATTCAGTAAGACTGTCAGATGCCAAATTTGGCTAATAAAATTGTGGTAATCTCTTTTACAATTTTACACTTCTTTCCCTTTTTGCTGGGGTAAATTATGTGTATCTGCATGTATACTATACCCTTTCTAAATCTAGTTTATTTGTAAGAGTTGCATTTTGGTTTTTTTTTTCAATAAAGTACTATTTAGAAAACCTATGAAGTTAAGTGTTTCCACACTGGCATAATGAGCTCAGACAGAGCTTTGAATCTACAGTGTATAAAGAATATCCCTTTTTAAATTAATTTCAAATATCAGGCAGACAAATTACCTGATCTGTCATAATCTAATTTTTCAATGCTTAGGAATGTGCTGCTGGAAACTGATGGAACTTCAGAAGTTATGACCATAATACAGGTGTTTACACAGCTCTTCCTTACGGCTCTTCAGAATGAAAATAAGCAGGTTAGTCAAGATCTATTACTGTCTCTTTTCAGTCAGAAGATAAGAAATTTCACAAGAAAATAACAATTCTACTGTTAAGTATGGTGACTGATTATGAGTTAAATAATAGCATCTGTCTACAGCTGTATATACATGCCAAAGTTCAGTTCAAACATTTTCCCCTGTGAATAAAATTATAGTATGAAGCCACCATGTAAGAGCAATTTACCTGACTTTACCCTGGAATAATCCTGCAACCCAAACTGTAATTTTCACAGGGGCAATTTAACCTAAGTGCTGAAGTTTCTGCCTGTATAGTAAACATGATCATGATCATCCATCTTTGATATAAAGGATGAAAAACTTAGATGTGTCTTTCTTTTGCAGTAGTAGGGTTTCTGATAAAATAGAGAGGATAACCCCATCCTCTTTGGCCAAAAGAATAATAAGTAGGATACCAAAGAGCCAGATTTGTCTGCTCAGAAGGTAAAAGACACAGAATACAGATCAGTTTCAGTTTCTGATCTTCAGCAGTGGCCTCTCAGAAATTTTTCCTCTCTCTAAAGCTTCAATTGCCCAGTTTAGTTTCTCTTCCTCTGTACAGATTTTTATGTGGGTTTTACTGAACTGAATTTAGTATAATTATTTTTGTATGTATTGTTTTAAAGAAAAGCAGGATCTGGTTTTCATTTTTAGATTTCAAAATGGACATATGAAAAAGTCTTGTCTTCTTTGTAGTTTCTAAACTTCTTTTCAGGTTCCCAAATCACTGTCATAGCACATCCTGACTACTTTGGTTGGTTGTTTAACTACAATTTATATGAAGTAAGTTTGGAAAGTATCCTATCATTTAATAGCTTTCACTTTAGAATTAAAAAAAATTCCAGTTCCTTTGGTTTTTGTGTGTTTGGAGAGGGATGTTAAGAAAATTTTGGGGCTTCCTGGAAATTGTGATGTGGTAGCCTTTAACTGCTGGCAATCCTTTGCCTAACGTAGTGCAAGATACCATGCACTGCCTTTATGGTAAGGGCACATTGCTAGCTCACATTCAACTTGATGTCCACCGGGACCCCCAGGTCCTTGTCTGCAAAACTGCTTTCCAACACCTTGTCTGCAAAACTGCTTTCCGACTGCTTGGTTCCTAGCATGTACTGGTGCCTAAGGTTGTTCCTTCCCAAGTGCAAGACTTTATGCTTTCTTCTTGTTGAATTTCATGAATTTCCTGTCAGCCCATTTCTCCAGCCTGGCATGTTCCTTCTGGATGGTACCACAGCTCTTTGACATACAAGCCACTTCTTGCAGTTTTGTATTGTTAGCAAAGTTGGACTGACCCCTAGGGTATACCACAAGTTCCTGGCCTCCAGTTACACTTCATGTCGCTGATCACAGGCCCTCTGGGCCTGGACATTCAGCCAGTTTTCAATCCACCTCAAAGAGAGTTCATATTGCACATGCACATGCATGCTACACATTAGATGTGCCTGTAGTTGATGTTTGCACAACAAAAAGATTAAAGGTATTCTGCTGCTAATCTTAACAGAAGCAACAGCGTTCACAATATACGAGTTGCATGCGCTCAGATAGAGGACAAGTCTGTCATCTGTGACCACTCTACCTTGTGCTGAATGAGACCCTAAGAATTTTAGGCTCCCATTTTTGAACAGAAGGCAATAGCACCTTTACATCACACCCTCGGATTTTGTAGATGTTACTAGTTCTTAGTTTAATATGATTTGTGAACATTTTTACATTGGAAAATGAAATTGAGCTAATTACTGTTACTTTTAATCTCTACCTATTATCTCTGACTTTTGTGATTGCAGGAAAAAAGCCTAAGAATTTTAAGATGTCATTTTCTTCATACTCTGAATCTTTTTTAATGCATGTATTTTAAAAATCCATAAGTATTACTTTTTATAAGCAAGCTTTTTCTAAATATCCCACTTCCTTCTTTATGCAAAATCCTGAAATTAAGGATATTTCTCTGTTCTCTTGGTTCAGTCTGTATTATTAGTTACTGCCTTCGTGGTTCACTTTGTTTTGAAAACTGATGAGAAATCTCTCAAAATAATTATTTTCTGTCTTAGAATAAATTTCCACTGAAGGCCTACTTCCCTTACCATCACCAGCCTCTTGTAACAGCTTTATTCAAACGTCCTTTTGGTAAGTTTTTTCATTAGACATTTGTGGCATTAACAAAGCTGCATGATCTGTGTATATATTAAAATATCTTCTAAGGGAACAAAGACAGAATTTTGCCATTTCCTATATAGAATATGTGGACATAGCAATTTTAATAATATCCATGTATTATTTTGTTTTGCAGAAACATCTAATTATTATGTAACAATAATAAAGATGTAACTTTAAAGAAAACTAAACCAAAAGCGAATAACAAAGAAAGATAGGATGATTTTGTAAGAATGAAGACAAGTTACTGAGGTTGTAAAAATACTAAATATTATTATCTTATAATATTAGTAACTTTCATTATGAAAATTTTCATATATATGGTAATAAGAAATAGCCTTGCTCTTTGCCTCTGAAGCTTGAATTCTGCTGATATTTTAGACCTATTTTTTTTCAGGTTTCTCATTCTTATAGATCAAGAAACCACTGCTCAGTATGGTACAGTTTTTCATGAGCAACAATTTCAGCTCTGTACAAGAGCCTCTGAGAGTGTTACTCCACTGATTATATACTAATACTGAGATAGCATTTACACAAGGGTACATCAGCCTCATTTGATATTCTTAGCTGTACTTCCTCACATGGCTTTCTCAATGAATTGTTCTAAGGAAAGAACAGTAATAAGTATTGTTGAAAGTTGGGAAGTTTTAAATGAACTTTTAAATGCTTTGTGATAACTTAATCAGGTTGCACAAATTTTAATGTTAGTTTAATACACTTAATTTCACTGTTCTGTTGTAACTGAACAGATTACAGATTAGAATTTAAAGAGTTTTATTTTCGTCTTCCCTCCTCAGAACTGCCAACAACACACTGGTCTCAACACTTGAAACACATTTCAGATATGCTCAAAGCCTTAGTAGAAGATTCAAACATAAGGTAAGCAGTATTACATTGCCTAACTTTTTGCTCTTTGCATATGTTACTTAGTTAAAAGTGATGTAATTTGAAGACTTTAGTGGCTACATTTCATCATTTTCTTATTGTTCTGTAATTGATCTTTATTTTTAAAATGGAACTAAGATTACCTACTGAACTTGAACTTTGTATCACCTATAGACCTGACCAATAAGCCTCTGAGAAGACATTTTTGTTGTTCCTTTCATTTCAGCAGATAGCTAGGTGTAGAACAGAAATGCTTACTTGCCTACTGTCCCGTATCTCCCCTAAAGCTACTAAAACTAATTCTGGATTGAATAACGAGAGAACTCTTCCAAACAGAAAAGGAGATATTATTGGAAAAAGCCTGTTTTGAGCAGTACTGTTTTATAAAGGAGCTTGTATTGGTTTTTTGTAGTCTTGTGCAAACATCCTAACTTCAAACTTCTTGATTTTTTTCATAAAGATATGACTGCTGGATTGCACTATCATTGTTTGTTATACTACCCTTTGAGCTGACACCCTGTGTTTTTGACCTGTTGCTCTTAGCTTTTTATGTCCAAGTAGTTGCTATATAGTATTTATCTACATGAATTCTATAATGGTAGTAGATGCTCTAGGATACTATGAAAAGAGTGAAAGAAGTTACATCTCTATCTGTTGCTCTCCTGTAGTTACTTTGTATCAGGTGTGTGATGAGACTTGGCTAGAGCTTGGATATGAGTCTGCTTAGATCTGCTCTGTAAGTGGCCTTTCCAAAGAGTATTAAACAACTTTTAAATTCAAAGATACCTATTTAATTTTGATTTAAAACCTGAAGTAGTTCAATAGAAACATAGAACACCTAAGCCAGATAGATTTGCAAAACAATATACCCCACTGTCTCCCTGTGTCCTGGACGTCAAGATACTTCCATCCACACTTGGTTTCAGTTAACTCATGGAGGGTTTAGTTTTTGTTGTTTGAGTTGCAGAAAAAAAGCTTTTTCCTGTTCCCTCTGAGGCAAGGCTGTCTGCTGATAGCTTCTCACTTTCTGTAGGAGCTGCAATTCAGTGCTATGTCTTGCCTGTTCATTCCTGAAGTCTGTAAAACCTTTCTACCCTTAGAGTGTGACCAGTAGCTGACCCTGGCTTCTTAAAGAACCACATAAATCAAATTTAAATAAATGAAACAAAGATCATCAATCATAGTGTGTTGTAGTAATAGAAGCATATCTGTTCTCCTTTTGTTGGCTAGCCCTTTGGCTTACATTGTCTTTTCCCCCCTTTGCTTTGATAGTATAGTAGTTTGAATAGTACTGTGCTTGCCAGAATATCCTTTTACTTCCTATAGAAGTCATGCAACAATTATGTTTTCTACCAAATGCCTCTCAGTTACAAAGAAAAAGGATCTCTCTTAAGTTTCTAAATATTGCCTTATTCCTGATTCTGCATCCTTCCTATGTAATATGATTAACAGAGGAGAAAAAAATTCTACTATGCAGCATATCCTCTGGCTTCTTATAGCCAGTGCTTCCTGTTTATATAGGTTGTTTTTCAATGATTTTGCTTTACACCAAATGTAAGTCTTACAGCAAGTTGCTTCTGTATACTTCTAATCTGCAGATCGCTTCTGTGCCATTATTTATTATTATATGTTGTTATCCCAATGAATAGTAAATGTTATGTGACATTTTAAACCAGAAATCAACTGAGGAAGTCCCAGAAAAAATGAAACGCCACTTTTGGCAGTGACAGTGGAGCAGTTCACATAGGTGCCACTACACAGCAGGTAGAAACAGCAGTGGGGACAAAAGTGGAGGGTATATGACTCCGAACCAGGCTCTGTGATAGTACAGAAGAGATAAAGTGAGTTCTAAGTGTACTGGTGCTTAGATTCTCTAGGCAAGAATTAAATTCTATTCTGCTTAGTACTGTTAAAATGCTTGAAGTTTAGAGACTCATATTTATCATTTGAGCTGTGAACACTTCAGTCATAAATGCTGTCAATATTATCCTAAGTGTAGTTACCTGTTCTCAGTAGTTAACTTCCCATTAAATTTCATCTTTGATTGTATATCACTGGGTTTAAAAGCTAGCCTATTCACTTACATTGTCACAGCGTTGAATTATGGTCAGGTAAGTGGATTGTTTTGCTGAAGGGAGGGCTTTTGTCCTAGATCACTATCACTTTTTATTTTTAAGATTTTTAATGTTGCATTTGCAGGTTCTAGTCTCTTCAAATACTTTACTAGTGCTGATCCTGTTCCTTTAGCTAAGGAATTTTAGTCTCAAGTTTTGTCACACATCTCTAGTTCCCTGAAGCCTGAGCCATGCTGCTGCACCACGAAAAGCTGCAGAATATCAACAATGGTGACTTTTATAGCAGGCACCTCAGTACTCTAAATAGTCAGCTTCTCATGTCTGATGTCAGTGAACATGCTTATCCAAAAATACTGGTGTGGTGGATTGTGTCCGAGGAATAGGATTTTGACACCCTGAGATTCTGTGACATATAGACAATGTCATTTACAGGATCAGTAATTTCTTAGACGCCTGTAGACCATGTCACCAGTATACTCCAGACCTAGAATACTATCTGCACATACCAAACCTTCATCCATAAAACTGTGCCTCCCACCTTTTTAGAAAGTCTTAAAGCAGTTTATTCCAACTGTGACCTTGTCACATTCCTCAGGGTATATGATGGTATCAGACAACTTCTTCAACTCCTGAGATTTGTAAGATCTTCAGGAGTGTTTTGGGAAGGGTGACACAGCGGCTCCTGGAATCCCCAGTAATAAAAGATAACAAAACTTCTAATTATTCAAACTAGTGACTAGTGTTTGAAGAAAAATGAAGAAATAACATTGTAACCATTAGTGCTAGTTTGAGCTATCAATAAACTAAATAAGAGTGTGTAAAACTAGATATACTGCATAAACTTGCATTCTTTGCTAAGCTGCTAATACTTGGAGTTAAAAGGCTGAAGAACAAGGAACATCCAAAAGACCAGCCCCATGGATCAGTATAGGTTGGGGACTGACCTGTTGGAGAGCAGTGAAGGGGAAAGGGACCTGGGGGTCCTGGTGGATGGAAGGGTGCCCATATGCCATCAGTGTGCTTTTGTGGCCAGGAGGGCCAATGGGATTCTGGGGTGTATTAGAAGGGGTGTGGTTAGTAGGCTAAGAGAGGTTCTTCTCCCGCTTGACTCTACCCTGGTGAGGCCTCATCTGGAATCTCGCATACAGTTCTGGGCCCCTCAGTTGAGGAAGGATAGGGAACTGCTGGAAAGAGTCCAACACAGAGCCACAAAGATAATGAAGGGGGTGAAACAGCTTCCTTATGAGGAAAAGCTGAGGGCGCTGGGTCTCTTTAGCTTGGAGACCTCATCTATGCTTTTAAATAAGTGAGGGGTGAGTGTCAGGAGTATGGGGTCAGGCTCTTCTCGGTGAAGCCCAGTGACAGGACAAGAGGCAATGGCTGTAAGCTGAAGCATAGGAGGTTCCGTGTAAATACACGTAGAAATTTTTTCACAGTTCAGGTGCCAGAGGACTGGCAGAGACTGTCCAGAGAGGTTGTGGAGTCTCCTTCCATGGAGATATTCAAAACCCATCTGGATGCGCTTCTGTGTGACCTGGTCTGGGAATCCAGCTGTGTCATGGGGGTTGGACTAGATAATCTTCTGAGGTCCCTTCCAACTCCTAGTATTCGGTGGTTCTGTGATCCTGCCCTGAAAGGAACTAAAATAACTTCCCCAAGGCCTGAAGTCAGCAGAAAATAACTGTAGCTGGGGGAAAATTAAAGCTGACAGGGTGAGATCACAACGACTGACTCAAAAGAAGTAACCTTAAACCCACCCCTCTAAGCACGTGCAGAAATAAAATGAAGTATCATAGTTTTGAATGCAAATTAGGCAACAGAAGAACCAGTGCCAAACAAGGACTAATTTATGAACCAATGGATGTAAATTCAGGGGGGTTTCTGCTCATCATGTAACAGAATAAATATGCAGCATTTTTTTGTAGGAAACCAAACTAGCTTTGTGAAACATTACCTAGCTCCCAGTTTTGCACAAACCTGTAATAGAGAAATACCTCCACCCTGTGTGTTACGTACCGGGTAAACAATCCCACCTTTCAGGGCAAAAAAAGTTTTGCCAAACTTTATAGGAATAATTGTTCTTGGTTCTTAATTGTCTTTTAGCTGTCCTTCTGTCTGTCCTTCCTTCCGCACTCAGTTTAATTTTGTGCTTTAGAGATGCGTACCATTAGTTTGCATCTCCCCATGATTCCTCTTTTCTTTAGTCTTAACTTTAGAAGACCACATGTGAGAAAGTGTAGAATGGAGCTGTGGTCCATTCTTTCAATACTTTCAAAAATTTTATTAAAGAGGACCTTAAGAGTCAGGAGATGAATATCCTTGAAAACTTTATATTTAGGCCATCTAAATGTAATTCCTCATGAATTATGAAAACCCAGAAAATAACCCTAGAAAGCAACAGTGAGAAACTGGAAGACAATGTAAGCCAACAATATGTTAGAATGCAATATTTGAGATTTGATTTAAAGTTCTGAAAATCCTTCAAATGGGGAGTATAAATAATAAAGATTAATTTTAGGATGTATATTTTAATAGATATTATTTTGTGACAGTTTATTAGAAACTTATGTGACAGATATTCTGTTCCACTGACAGTTAATCTGTTAGTAGCACTGGATGTGTCTTATTTGATGGTGACTGCAGATAAAAGGGTAGTATATGACTGTATGCTTAGCAGATAAGACATTACCTGTTGAAGAATAGTTCAAGGATTTTTATTTTCATGCCAGAATGCTTTGAAGTTAACTGAAGACATTTTAAAAAGTTAAATAACAAGAAATACTTAACTGTGTCTTTGGGTTTTTTTCCAGTTCTCTTACTGACCTTCTTGATATCTGGTTTTTGGTTGCTCGTTTTGGAGAATGGCTGGATATCGCAGCAGAACAATTACTGAAGGCTCCTGTAGAACCAGATGCTTTGCTGTGGCTGCTGGCTTTTTACTACTGCCCTCAGAATGAAAATCAGCAAAGAACTCAAACATTGGTGGGTAATGTGGGGATAGTAAGAAGCAAAAAGCAGTTAGTAGTTTGCTTATATATTATTGCTATAAAACAAATAGTGCACAGCAGAAGAATAACAGGTCTACAACAGAAAAGGCATCAGCTTGACAAGGTCTCCTAGGAATAGTGTTGTAGTGGAGAAGCTGAAACATATTTTTTGGTGGATTTTCTTGGTGATATTTAGTAAACATTTTTCCTTTTAAAAAAAATATAGATTAGCACCTTTTTGGCTTTCTTGTGGATAATTTGGGTGCTTTGAATCACAACTAAAACTACACTAGAAATAGTACTTTCTTAATCACTATGTGGCAGAATTCAGCATTCTTCTGTTACAGCATCCTCTGAGAAGGAAATACAAGAGAAATGACAATAGTGGTAAAGATACTTATCAGTATCTAGCCTTACTTATTTAGTATCTAACGTTGCCAATCTATTCTGATTTCACTTACTTAGGTATTTTTCTTGATTTTGGCATGCATTATATTGTAGCAAGTATGTTATATTCCCACATGCTAGGTTTCTACCAGAAGGGATGGAGCATTGTTCTAACCTGATGCACTGTACAGCACAAGAGCGCTGTGTGTCTCAGTATGCATGCAAACACATGAAAGCCTTTTACTTAGACCTATTACACAAGTTCAAACTAGCTCAAAAAATCTGATCTACAAAGCCCAGATTCAAAATGTGGCTGCAGCGTCTCTAGTTTTCCTTAATTTGAAAATGGAATCTGTTTGATGTAGAAATGCAGCTCAGTACATGGCTCTTGTAAAACATCATGCTCTCACTTTACATCTAATGGTCAATTTATGAAAGTACATTCTGAAATATTTTATTTCCTTCCTCTCCCACCACCCAGATGGCACTACATATGCAAAATCACATCCTAATCACTTCTAAGGTTTTTTTACTCTTTAATTTCTTAATAGTCTGGGAGTGGGAGTGGAATGTTGGCTGGACAAAGTTAGGTTAGAGCTACAGTAAAGTAAAGAAACTAGGGTTGGTTTTAGAATACAGTTTTCAGAAAGAAGGAAATACCCTGGCAATAAACATGAGTGAGTGAAACTGAAGGACTATAGGTGCCTATATAGAACATTATTCTAACTCCAGCAGCATAGAATAAAATTACATTATCCCATATATAAAACCATCTCTCTGCGTGTCCCCTATCCCATCAGTTTGTTATTGTCATAACATTTGACAAACTTTAGTGAGAAAAAAGCTTTTCCACTGACAGCCCACACAGTTACTCATCTGTTCCCAGAGATCTAATATTTCAGTTCATTAGAATTCTTTTCTTTAGTTACTTTGACTTCCCACCCTTCCCAGCCCCCCCAGGTCAGAAGGATTCCCACAGTCCTTGCAAAGCTTCTGCCTTTGGTGGATTACCTCTCAGCTCTTTCAAATGTAATGGTTTCCTCCTCAACCCCTGCACCTTTCACCACTTAAGGATTAAGAAGGAATGGGAACTTCTGACAGATGCCAAGCTGAATGACCTTTTTTACAGCATATTTTTGTGTGGAAAGGCATACATGCAGGATTTTGTCTTTTATGTCTTTTATTTTAGGTAGCAGCTTATGTATCAGCAAGAGTGGAATACATAGGATTAAAATGATTTAAGGAGGGAGAAGTTTACTTCTGTTCAGTAGACTTCAGTCGTGTAGAACTGAATATTCTGCTCACTAGTATTTATTCATTTGTTGGAGTCCTTCAGACTCTGAAGCATTGGAGTTGGGTTATAGTAACTTTGGCACAAAGAATGAGTCTCCTAGGGTACATGAGCTCATGGAGCAAAGTCTGCTACTGTCAGTCTCCAGTCTCTGGCACATAGGGTGGAGGAACACCATGAATAGGATGCACAGGAAGATAACATATCTTGAAGAATTTCAGTTACCTTTCTTTAGGTTCTGGTTTAATTTGTGGCCTCACAGGTAATTATGGACATAATTCAAGGTTATCAACTTTTTTCAGATTATTTTATGTGGAATTGTTAACAGGGCAGGGATAAGAAAAGCAAGCTCATGTCACTCACTGAAACAAATTGTCCTAATGAGCATGGTTGAGAAATGGATATCCTTTTCCTTTGGGTTTGCAGTGGTATATTTTTTCCATTGTTCCTGCAACTAATTGTTTGGAGTTTTTTTACCAGTGTGTTTGGTTTATTTTTAATATAGTGAACAGAAATATTGTTAGGGTTTTTTGCATTGCTTATCATTCTTCTTCCATTGTGTAGGTGCTGAAATCATCTGTTTTCTACTCTCAGTAAAAATTTGGTTTAATTGGCTAATTCAAAAGGAGAAAACAGTTGCAGTCAACACAGGAAGAAGGAAAAAAGTGCAGTTTTATTAAAACAGTTTATCAGCCAAGGTCAGGTTGCATAGGGATTTAATTGATTTGTAGCAGCAGTACTGAAATAAGCCCTTGAGGAGCCTCTGTTCTTTTTACTACAATGCAAAAGTCTGACCATGTTCTGCAAAGGGACTTTCTCCATTTTCTTTTATTATTATATAAGGTCATAATCCTGGCTTGATGCCCTCCCCGCTTTAATTTGCAAGTCCAAAGAAAGTTAAAATATCCATTCTATCTACCTCTTGTGTGCTTCAGTTGGTATACAAGAAACGTGTACAGCCCTTCCTTCCCTCTTCTCCCTGCTGCTTAGATTCGTAACTCATTTCATGTTTGGGGAGTTTCTGCCAAGGATTCAGTTTCCTGTTGGTGAATAAATCTAAAGGGAAAATACCACAGATATAACCTTTACTCTTCCCTGATCCTGCATCCTTTGAAATTGTTTCCTGCAGGTAGAAGCTCAAGCAGTCTACAACCATCTAAGGAGGCTTTTCAGCTGTACAGTCCTTTCTGTCAAAGATCTGGAGGCTGCTGTACACAGTGTAACAGATATAAAGCAGTGTTGTAACCAGCACCTTATAACACATCTTCTTACCAACTTTTTGCTCTTTTCTTCTGGTGGACATATGATAGCCCAGGAATTTATTTACCATGTAAGTGTTTCTTTCTTTTTTTCAGTTGCATAAAAAAATATATCTATCCTGCTACATATCCATTTCAGCTACAGTCAAAATATTATCCTTCTTGACAATTCTTGACAAGATCTTACTGTTGTCACTGATCTCACTCTCAATGCACAGGTTGCTGTCCTGACTGTGCAGCTGCAGTTGGAGTGCAGTTGTAGTTAAGAGGTACCTACCTGGCATAGATAGCGTCTGCAAACATTTTGCATTACACAGTTATAAATTACTTCCTTAATTATCCATCTGCTGCGGAAGTGATGGAACTGTCTTCTCTCTTGTTTGCCATTACGTAAAAGAGCTAGAATCATAGAATCATTATGGTTGGAAAAGACGTCTGTGATAATCAAGTCCAACTGTCCACCCAGATCTACCATGCTCACCACTAAACCACGTCCCCAAGCACCACATATGCATGTCTTTTTAAAGCAGAATGGTGTGGAACAAAATTGCGATGCGTGGAGATGATTTTGGAACTAACACAGCAGATAATGTGAAGTAAAGTCCCTCCTGATCTACAAAAATTGCAGCTTAGGGTTTCTTCCTGGTACTTTGTCATTTCTTGGGGGAAGGTTTTATTTTTGCTTTTGAAAGCTTTACAGAATTAAATTGTCTCCCCAAACTCACCCAAAACCTTCATGTATTTTTAGTTGTTCTAAAGAGATGACTTCTAAATGGTTACACTGTCTGTCCATTTGTTTCGTTTAAAAAACACGTTGCCCTCTTGATTTGTTTCACTAAATTTGAGAGAACAGTAAAAATCTCAAAGTTGTTCAGTCTGCCAAGATGTATGGAAAGAGATGCCTTGGGCAGAAGTTGCTATGGAACTCAGCGCATCTCATGTGTTCAGCGGTGAGGGACAAATCTGTGGGTTTGTTGCAAATATTAATGGATAATTCTTAGTACATAGAAACATAATTGCATTATTTCCCATCTTCTCCGTTTCCCGTCAGATTACTGAGACAACTGATAGAAGCAAAGAAGTTTGTAGCCTTCTTACCCGTACTGCATATAGAATTAACCAGAATGGAGAAGAAAACCAAAGGACTGTGAAGCTGCTGAATGAACTGCTTCAAAAATTAACACCGAAAGTTTAGATTTTTAGTGTCATCTATTTATCAAGCCAGTAAATCAGACTTTCATAGTTAGACTTCCATTAACATCTTGCACTGCAGGTTACCAAGGGTAGAAAAATATCAGCTTAAGCATATCCCACAACTTCGTATTCCCTCATATATATTTTAAACTCATTCTTTATTTGGAAATGTTAACCTTTTAGAATATGACAGAATATTAAAGATAGTTGAAAGTGTTGTCCTGAGCACCTTCTTTGACAGCAGACCTATGTAATTTAAAGCAGTTCACTCTTCTTCTTGTTATCTGTCTGAGAATCAGTTTTTCTTCCAAATAATGAGTGGTTTTGTTAGCAAATTGTATCCCAATTGTTTGGTTGGTAAGTTGTTCTTAAAATATTTTGTTGTGTAATTTTGATTTCATGAAACTAAACAACGATCTCAAGTTGGAGTTAGTGATTCATGGTGAATGTGCTGTGTGTTCTCAGGAAATCAGCAATGTTTCCTGAACACTTTTTTTTGAAAAAGTTTCCAAAATGAAATTCCTCTCAGATTTGCTAGATTATTTTTTTATAGTACTGCAACTTTCACATACTGTACCAATAGCTGGTCTTTGTCAACAGATAATGCAGGTAGAAGGCTGCTTGCAGTATATCCTGTTTCCAGTGTGCCATGTCTGATGCTGTTGTTTAGTTGTTTGAGAAATCTTTTTTTCATTCACACAAAACAGGGTAAGCACAACATAGGCATAAGGAAACTTCACAGTTCATGGGCCAGTTTTCCTAAAAAGAGTGTATGGTTGCAACTAATCTCCTTCCTTTTTCTGTCCAGAGGTAGTTTGTTTCCTTCTTTATTTAGTTTTTTTTCCTCATTCAAACAGCGTGGGCAGGGAGCAATAGCTTACACTTTTACCCTTAGGAAAGTATTTGTGCCAAGATATTTTGTGAATCTGTTTCTAGCTTATCTAGAAAGATAAACATGGACAATAGTAATGACAGAGAATTTTAACTCTTTGGTAATTTGTTCTCATATGTTACTTAGCATTACTGTCAACGCTTCTGCTATGTTCAGATATGCTATTGGAATACTATTCTTCCCTGTAAAATCAGTGGCATGTATATTAAGGTATCACAGCTTTATGAATGTAGCATTTGTTTTTGAGGAAGGAGGAAAGAAAACCAATATATATTTAGAATCCCTTGGCTGTAAGAAGTGGAAGGATATTTTCTGCAATGCTGTTGACTGATTTCTTACAATTTTTTCCAAGTGAGTCATATTGTACAAAATGACAGAAGTAACATGTCCTCTCAGTCAGTTTGTTATGTTTGTAATATTTGATTCCAGCATATGAAGAAATAGTAAGTACATAATGTATGTCTGTGAAGAAAGGTGGGTTTTTTGGTCTTTTTGGATTCAAAATATTTCTAAATGAAAAACCAGAAGGAGGTATGTTGCAATTTTTTAGTTGTTGGTAGCCAAATATATCTAAAAAAGCACAATGAAGCAACCCAGTTTTCTATTCTTTGAATATCATACCTGAAAAGCATGGGATTAAACTAAATTATTTGTTGTTCACAAACTCTGAGGTATTTGTCTACTGGGGACACATGTGGAATGCTCTAGAATATCTAAAATAACCTAAAATTCTGTCTCCAAAGGAAGAATGATTTGTTGTTGTTGTTATTGGCTTTAATGTCTAATCTGGTTATTGGATTTGGGATTCTTTGTTTGGCCTTAAGTTTTCTCCATATTACAACTGTAAATTTTAACTACTTAACAGAAAGATTGGCAAATAGTTGCACTATATGATTCTTGCAGATTTGTTAGGTGAATTATATGGGTATTTATATGTCTATTACAGTTGTTGGACACGACTGTCCTTTCACAGTGCAGTCTTTTTTTCCCCACCAAGAAAATGCATGAAAATTATTCTGACTTTTCTTTAGCAAAATCAATATCCTGTTAAAACTTGGTAAGTCAATTCCAACAGAAAGGAAATGTGCAGTGAAAGCAGAAAGAATAAAATTAGTAGTGAATTAGTACATTCTTGTTTTCCTGTGTTTGGCTTCTTAAGAAATACTGCATCAATTAAAGACTAGAAGGAGAGTTTGCTCATTTCAGGAGACTTGGAGTTAAAAAACTGATTGTTACTAATGTATAACTTTAAAAAGATACATCTGTACTGATACTCTTTTTCTTACAATTATTAATGTTGGAAAAGACCTCTAAGATCATCAAGTCCAACCATTAACCTAACACTGCCAAGTCCACCGCTAAACTATGTCCCTAAGCAACTATGCTTTATTTAGCATAGTTGTCATAAATTCTTGGTATTTCTTTTTCCTTACTCATTCACAGTGCTTGAATTATGAACTAATTTTGATATAAACCATGATTTTGTGGCATGTTGAAGCTACTTTTTTTTAGTTTGCCAGCAGAAGGCAACAATGTCATTTGCTAGATCAGAGTAATGGAAGATTTCTCATATGGCAGCTCCTGCATTATCCGTCTAACATGAGTCTTCTCTGTAATTGCTGCTTTTTGGAAAAGTTCTTTGGAGCCTTCAGAGCTGTACTTTTAAGCAAAACCAGCCAACGAGTCCTGAAATCAGGCTTCAAGCAGCTTGTTCCCTTCTCTCCAATCTCCATGTCTGCACACTCCCTACTCCTGGATATTATAGTGAATATAGAGAGCTTTTCTTTTTCTACTTCAAGGAGTTGTTCTGAATAAGAATACAAACAGTAAAATTAACTTGTTTATTGATGATGCCTCTTTCCAGTCTAAGGCGGCTAAATTACAGCTTTTTGAATTCTGCAAGCTTTCCAGTATCAGGCTGGATGGCTTCTGTGGATTTTCTTCAGGAAAAAAACCCACTTCTGTGGTTTTCATTCAACCCAGATAATAAGAAGAATACTTTTTATTTTGCAAGATACATTACCAGATATTGCAATTTAGCTGACCAGCAGTACATGTTGACGTTACTTCTGGGATTTGCAATCAAGTTTCCATACCAGCAGCACTATAAGTGAAAGAGATGTTACTAAGATGTCAGACTGAAGATGCGAGTGAGTTAATACTAGTTTTGGTAAGTTAGAATTCATGTCATGTTGGTGTATGTTTGACTTGTTTTTTGTTTGGCAGGGGGATATAATGAAAAAAATTATGAAGCATTATATAAGTTTAGGATGAAATGTCTAGCAAAAATTGCTTCCAATTATTAAAGCAAACACTAATCCAACAGGTTCTTTGCTGTATTACACAGCGACACAATAAAATGCTAATGTGTTCTGAATTAATAATGCCATGGTAATTAAAATGCAGTTTTTCTTGTCATGTAAGAGGGGTGTAGGAAGGTAAGAAATTCTGATACTGAAGTGCAGCTTTATATTAGACCCAAGTTTAAAAAGTCAAAACCTGGAATGTCATGGAAGAAGTCCTCCACCAGAGCACCGAGCATGTTTTTGTATTCATGGTTTTATAGTACCCAGATAGTCTGCAATAGCTTTCTTATACATCAGCATGTTTTGCTGGGCAACAGCAGAAGGTAAACCACTGTAGCTGAATTAGCTGGTGCTAGAGGAAGCCCTCTAGCTCTTAATTTATAGCAGGATTCACATGTGGTCCTGTTTAAGTCCACCTACCTCTTTGGCAAGTTTTTCTTGTGACACAAGTTCTCCTTAAATTCTTGCCTGGGTTTAAAAGACATGCTCACGGTAGCCATTTCATTTGCTGCTTTAGCAGAGAAGCCTATTCTGGGAATTTGCTGTTAGGTGATCTATTCACTAGTGAGTGCCAAAAAGGAGTTTTCCTTTCCTGCATTGGCCATCTTCCTTTTACCAGCTCTCTGGCTGCTGGTAAGAAATGAACCTCATGAGCCCCTTCTGATGGCTTAAGTGTGCTCACAGTGACTGGGTCCTTTTAGTGGTTAGAAGACAACTAGGTCTAATCATTGCATTGCTGTAAGCCACTGAAACAAAAATTTGGAATGTCAGCTGGCTGTAGCTGAGTTGTAGCAATACAGTTAGTAGGCATGGATTGTGCCTTGTAGTTTGCATTTTATATTCTGAAGGAAGAGAGGATGAGAAGGAAGAAAAAAACCCAGCATGTTTAAACTCTGTTGCAGAAATTCAACTGTAATTTTTTATTTTCAATTTTACTATAGTACTGGTAGGATTAGGAAATAACAATTCTATATAAAACAGTTAACCTGAACATCAACAAGTAGCAGAAAAATATACAGTAATACTACATCTTTAGTAGGTCTGTCATAAAACTAACTTCCCAGCTCTTAACAAATCTTACTACTTTAAAGGTATGTTTCAAAACTCCTCTGCAATTATGTCAGGTGATAGACTCATTTCATAAAAAAGCAGCCCCTCAGGAACAATGACCCTCTCTTTTCTGTTATTTTGTATAAAAATATCTGTTAGGCCCATGAACTTTTGCAGATGCATATTGGCATCTTGAAAAGATTACATTTTTACATCTTTTTGACCATAATGAACTTTTCCACTTAGTTATCCACATTTTGAATTACACTGTCCTTGAAATTTCCCATGCTTATGCGCCAAATCAACTTCTGTACAGATTCTATTCACTCCTTGCTGTTTGGATTTTACTTCTTAGCTCGTGGGGTTATTTTGAGGCTCCCAAAACAGGTGCATGCAATATGTCATTTGCATGCTAATTTAATACTTCATGTATGAGAAAGCAGCTTTTCTTTGTTATGTGGAGCATTGGAGCAGACTCCCCAGGGATGCAGTCATGGCACCTACCCTCTTGGAATTCAAGAAACACTTCGACAGTGCTCTTAGACACATGGTGTGACCTTGGGGTTGTCCTGTGCATACACAGGAGTTGGACTCGATGATCCTTGTCAGTCCCTTCCAAGTTGGGATATTCTGTGATTCTGTGGTTGACAAATGACACTGTAACTTCTACTGCATGTAAATTGTCCAAATATAAGACTTCCCATTTTTTTATTCCAAATTAACTTGTAATGGTAGCTCAAAATATGAATTTCCTATCTGTATTACCATTTCTTGTAGAGACTATCAGCAAGTCTTTTAAGTGCTTGATTGTGATGCACCTCAATATCAGCTTGAGATATCTGCAAATAGAAAGGGAAAAGCTAGTATCAAATTCCACTGAGGAGGAGAAAGGCATTGAAATTTGCTACAGAATTAACTGTTAAGGTAGAAATGAGTGATATGTCTGTCTGAATTCAGGCATTATCTGTGAGTTTCTAGTGGGCAGGATCATTACCAGCTTTTCTGGAGATACGACAAGAATACAAATGTTGCCTCCAAAGAGCACTAAATTTCTTCTTCAAGGGCACTGCAAAAAGCACTATCATGTTTCAGCTTTCCTTTCATGTGAGTTTGCTTCATTGCTGAAACAGAGATGAGCAATGCTGAACAATACACGCGCATGTATAGCTTACAGGGCCTGACTGCATTGCTGTAGTTGCTTGCTCTGGCCTGCTTTATCTATGCCATGAAAGGATGCAGAGCAAGTGTCAATCCTAAACCTTGCAATTAAGTCGTAACATCTGTTTTGGAAAGATAATTCTGTTAGGGTTTAAAGGTTTCAAATGATAGCCTTTGACTATTTTTTTGTGCGATTTTGCTATCTTGACTTCTTTTCGACAGTTCTTTTATATTGGCAGAGCAAGTTCTCAGATGCAGTTACTCTTTAGGCAGAAGCACTCCCTTTTCTTCCTCTTCCCCCGCTCTCTCTTTCTGCCAAGGATCCAAGATGAATGTAGGTATACTATATAAGGGGTATCTAGGAGAAAGTGCATGAAGCAGCCAAATTCTGGGGTTTTCTGGGCTAAGTTAGGTAATAGTGCAAGTTATCCAGCATACCTGTCAGGGAGTGGTAAGATACATGTCACTTCCTGTCTGTCCCCATGCATGTGATGCCAGCTCTGCTCCCAGACACCACCCTAGCATAAATGTTGATTACTAGTAATTTACACCCATAAAGTTAGTTTATTTTTATATTTGTATTGATTCACTTTGATCTGACAATCTATTGTACCTTTCCAGCAGCTGAGCTAGAGACAGTATTTCTACTTCACCTCTTCTCTGTGGATGGACAGGCTGTACAAATGGTAGGTCCAGTCACTTTATTTTTTATTTTAAGATGGAATACTCTGAAGTTATGGAAACATCATCAAATGCAATTGAAGAACTTGCATAAAAAAATTACATACAAGCTGAATGTCTGTTCACATACATCTGTCTAACACAGCACTCTCTAAGTCAGCTGTTCCCTGCCCTGATCTCTTTGGACATGGCAAACTTTGTTGTCATAGAATATAAAAAGAAGAAGAGAGTTTGGTATTACATCCATGCTGCCTCCTCTTTCAAAAATCAGGCATGTAACAGCCCAATCATGTTATACCACTTAAAATTAACTCTGCTTTGGGACTGTTACCCAAAATGTATTGCAGAGTCTGACAATCCACATGTATTTAAAAACAACATGAAAACGACTGCCGCAGTACATTCTTTTGTGATGCCCCTTTCATAGTTTTCCTATCCATCCTGTTTGCTTTGGTGAATCTGAAATACAATTTAGCTCTGATTTTTTTCAGACATTTGGGAAGTAAGCTTCTTTTCCCTAACTGCACTGGGAACAGTGTGTCCTCACCACTTCTAAAACATATCGGAAACCTCAGATAAGATTCAAGATAAGAAAGAATAATAATTTTGGTGATTTTTGTTGACTATAACAGGCAAGGTTTATTTCTTGCCTGTTATAAACCTGTGGGTTTGGTGCTGGATGCTCTTGATGCCAAAATATAAATTTTAATGCTAAAAATGCACCAACTTCTAGCATTGACTTTCGTCCTGTGGTGTATAGCAATAGCTTTTTTCAGCATTGCATTTATCCTAGAGCTGATGGTCGCATTACTCGATATTGGTAAGAAAGAATCAGACAGCTTAAGTAAGAAAGACTTCTGTATTGCTGTTTTCTTAGTATGACTGCTTCCTAATTCCCATTTGTCTTTCCAGCTAGCAGATAGGAACCCGTGCATTCCTGTGATTTTACTAAAGAAAAGAGAGGCAAGTGCTAGCAAGAAGCAGAAAAGGTGTGCTTAAAGACCATAAAATTATTATTCAGAGAGGGCTGACAATGAAATAGAAGTAGAATGACACCTAAGTATGGCAAGGACACACCTAGCTGGATGCCTGTGCTGGTCATAGCTATTTACATTGATATGTAAGTGTATGTTAGTTTTGAACTCTTAGTTTTCACCTCTGAACAGAAATTTAATGTCATAACACTTCTGCTGCTTTCGCCAAATGCTTGACTATACCTAAGGACATACAACTTAAATAACAGGTAGGCAGTTTCACTGCCAGTCAAGTGGATAGAGGTATCATTTGATAAAACACAACTTCCAGAAATTATTTCAGTTACAATAAGTTTGGAAATTATTTTTTTGTTTGTTTTTATTTGCTATAATTAGAATCAATAACTTCCTCCTCTTGGGAAGAGAAAATTATTATGGAAACATCCACCTTGGGAGAATCTTGAGTAAACTGAATAGAAACATTGCATTGAGGTGGTGGGTTTTGGGTTTTTTGGGGTTTTTTTTGTTTGTTTGTTTTTGCTTTTTCTGTTACACCTTCAAAAGTCTATTAAAAACTTAAATAACTAAATAAACACCAGGTATGGTCCACATCCAGAGCTTTTTACATGATTCAGAAGTATTTAAACTGACAGTAATGCTTATGTCATGTGTAAGAAGCCACTGTGTAATACATATATGAGTCTCTGTTCTCTCTTACTTCTGATAAGTTACGGTGACAGTAACTATTTGAAGTCACCTTTAGCTTCCTTCTTAATTTGGAGCCTCACCCTATTTAGCGATGCTTGGATTAGTAACAAAAGGCCATACAAACCCAGATACAGGGTCAGGGCTGCCACCTCTGACATTTTGTAGGTTGTTTGGTGTTAGTTTTATTTTCTGTCCATTTTCGCAGTTACTACAATGAAAGTTGTTGTGAGGGAAATCAATGTTCATGTTTATGCTCATATTAATACTGCTACGGCAGACTGGAACAGCTATAGCAAGCAACTAAACTCTGCTATGCTCCACATTTAACAAAAACTAAGAAGAACAGATTGATAGAGGGAATGGGCTTAAGCTGAGCCAGGGTAGGTTTAGATGAGATATTAGGAAGAATTTCTTTACTGAAAGAGTGGTTAGATATTGGAATAGGCTGCCCAGGGAGGTGGTGGAGTCACCGTCCCTGGAGGTTTTTAAGAAGAGGATAGATGTGTTTCTTCAGGGGATGATTTAGGGGTAAGAGCAGTGTAGGGCTATCGGTTGGACTAGATGATCTTGAGGGTCCTTTCCAACCGTAATGATTCTGTGCTTCTGTGAACAAAACTTTGCTGATATTTGCAAAGGTGTGGAATGTCTTACCTCCTGTGTCATTTCAACAGTACTGGCTATGAAGAGGCTTGCAATGTATTTAATCTCTGTGTGTCTTGTGCAAAAGCCTTACCCAGCTCTGGGTTCTTTCCCTTACACAGCAGAAAAGGCAAAAGGCAAGCTGGTTTCCTTTGCTGGCCTTTGCAGAAAAACCTGTGAAGTGAAGTGTAACTTTTATGAAGAGGATCCCTTAATAAATACATTTGTGAATGTAACTGCATTAGAAGTCTGCGGTATCTCAGCACATTCTTGGACAACTTCCTAACTCTTGCTGCTTTTGAAGGAAAATGCTGAGCATTCCATAACTGAGGTACTGACACAGCATGGCTCTAAAGGTGAAGATCAGAAAATGTAGTGAGGTAAAAAGAAATTGTACTCTTTGGACTGAAGTCACTGTTGAGGCAGGCTCTTACTTTAGATTCTGATCAGATTCTGAGCAAAGGAACTTTAAAGAATTACCACTTTTTATTATTTTTTAAATATATATCCACTAACAACTTTCAGCTGCTTCTCTCCTACAGCAAAAGCAGAAATGGGCTCATTCCCTAAGTTTGTAAATAACACTGAACTACTGTGCAATGGAAAGACTACACATACTTGAAAAACGTTTTTATTTTTACAAGAGTATTTGATGTAAAACAATAGTATACAAAGTAAATACGTTCACAGGTTTTTGAGTTTAGAATTCTTACTCTTTGAAAGGAACAATTAAGGGATTTTCTGATTAGTGAAGCAGTACATTCCTTGGAAATAAGATATACACTTTATATATCACTGTGCAAAAGGAGCAGCACTGGGGTATGGAAGACATTTTCAGAAAATGGAGGTCTGACATTTCTGGTAAAAGCAAACCTAAACAAGACAGATTAAGAATGCTGATCTTTGTTTTTTCTTCAGCCCCATCCCATCGCCATCACTTCCAATTAACCTCCCCAGCTCCATCCCACTAATACGGCTTTTTAATTTGGCATAGAAGTTACAAACACAATTTAAAATACAGAACACAGTTTCATCGTATTTTGGAGATTACTAATGACTGCCAAATTACTGGAGTACATAAAGTCATTCAAATCAAAGTCCTTGACATCTGCAAACTGGAATGCTTGTACTACCAAAGAGCAAGGATAAAGCCAAAAATTCTTGTAGTAAAGAACTACCTAAATCCACAGTAAAGTGTGTGTAGTTTGTTTTATCTGTGTGTGTTCTTAGTTACAATGAACCTCTGGAAGACATAAATACTGAGAGGTAAATGTTTCTGTCAGCTGATTGTTTTAGCAGTTACATAATCCTTCCTTTGATGTCTTGGGTCAGTGAAATCATAGTACCATCCAAGTTTAGTAGGAGATATATTAAAAGAGTTCTTTGTGATCTTTCCTGCAACAGAAACAGCAATAAAAGTTATTATTCTGTCACGATAAGGGAGTATCTGTGCATTTTTGGTTGTCACAGCTTTCCAAATGAGTTATTACTTAGGTTAGGTAGAGCATAACTATGGTTACAGAGTTAACAATGATAGCTTTAGATTTCCAGAACCACCCCAAGGTCTGGAGTGAAGACAGGGAAGATCCACAGTGCAAGCACATTCTCTTGGCTGTTAGCAGGTTACTCTGAAAATAACACTGGAGGTCAGTTTACAGAGCAATAATGCGTGATGTGCTACATGTCCACATACCTTCTCTTCTTAAGCCAACAGTTCTCTAAATTGCTTTTTCACCTTAGGCTGTTTAGTTTTTAACATCAGGACATCATAGTGTATACTAATTCAGTTTTTGAGAGAAAACAGTAACAATAATCCTCAAAAGCTCTTAGATAATGTACATCTTTTTTTGCTCTAGGGCTCGACTCCTGTTCCTGCTGAACTGAGCCAGTGTATGAAATCAGAACTGATATCAGCTCAGTAGGCACCGGAGGACGGGTCCATCAATGGTCTGGAACAACAGCAGCAGCCGTTAAGTGGCAGTTCCAGTCAGAAGCAATAATTTCCTGCAAACAACACACACTGCTAAGCTAAAACTGCAGAGAGATCATGACAGCATCCATTAAAGACAAAACTATGAAACAAAGCTTTATAGATAATTCCAGCTTCAAGTCACAAACATTTGTTTCCTCTAACCTTTAGAAAAGCATGGTAACCAAATTACTGTAGGCATTGTCTTACATTTGTAGTCAGACCTGAGAATTTAAGGAGCGCTGTTTATGCTGAGCTAAAGCCAAGAGACTTTTTACCTCCCCAAGTCACCTCTTCCTCCTCCAGCAGATATACTGCATCTCACACACATGCACTGATTGTAACTCTGCCCATTCAACAGCAAGGTATCTCAGCCAGCAAACACACTCTGCCCTGCACAGGCTGACATTAAGTTTTTCTCCCCTTCTCTTCAGGTGCAGAACTTAGCCACTGTGAACAAAGAGGGAAACAATCACTGTTCACCAATCAGCTAAGCTCTGCACCTCGCCAGAGAGGTCTCCATCTCAGTATAGCTAATTATCAGATGAGGTTCTTCTGTGATGTGTCTGCTGCTTTCCTTTTTTTTTTTCCCTGTTTTTTTTTTTCTTCCTTTAATGGACTGAGGATTCCACGCTGTGCACGGATCATTACCACACTAGCAGCTGTGATCATGGCTGTGTGGTAATCCCTGGCAATGTGATTTTAATCTTAAGTCACAAATCATCATGCCAGGAACCCAAACAGCCATGACATGAGATGAAAGCTATACAGTCACACAGTGTTGGTCTTATAACAGTATCTTTACATTTTATGTTATAGCTCACCATGCATTTCTAGTCTGTCTGAAAAGTCAAAGGGTCAGTTCTAGACTATTGCTAACACATACAAACCACGTAATTTTCCTGTGCTAGATACTTACCAGCAGAAGCTTGTAGAAATTTTGATTTTTATTTTATGATTGAAGGAACTACAGGAAGACTGTTCCTAGTACAGTAGTACCAGAAAGAAGTGCATCTCCATGTTTCTGGCCTTCAGACACTTGAAGGCATCTACAAGATTAAAAATTGTTGAACATAACTCAAATTCCTGTGAGTCCTTGGTAAGTAGGAGCACATAAGGAAGTCTCTTTGCCCTATCTGTTTTAGAAGGTGACTCTTCTATCCCATAACTAATATCATGACACTCTACCTTCCGATCCACACTTTCAAGTTTTCCTGGGAAGCAAAGTTCTTGTATACAGAAGAACAACATGGCTGTTCATAAATAAATTTTATTTCATGGTATCTGTCATATGCTGTATTTCAAACAAATAAACACCACAAATTCAAGTAGAACTTAACAAGCTTGAAGAGGAGAAAATTAAGATTTCTGCTTAATACCAGTTAGAACATGATGATTCTTCTAAATTAGATGACTGGATTTTGATACCACAAATCAACTGTAAAGTTATGTGAAAAAAGAAGGCAATCAGATGAGTAATAAAACAAAAATCTTAAGTATGCTGTACTGGAAGAGATTTTCATACCAACCCTAACTGACTATATGTTAAACATGTATGTACAGACGTTGTAAAGTTACCTCTGGCTACTCAAACAGACTGAGAAAGGGAGAATATATTTGCAAATTACCAGTTTACAACCTGAAGCAATCTTTATTTCATGAATATTTCTTGCAATTCCACTTTTTCTCTAGTGATTCCTCCTCATTAATTTCAGAAACAAGCTAGATTATGTATGATATTAAGCAGCTTCTTCATGTTAAGGCTACTCTTCTTACCTCATCATCTGTCTTCAAAAGCCTCACTACACCTAACACAAAAACATTTGAATTATCAGCTTGTTCTCACATGTTTCAGATTTACTTCCAAGTGCATAGCTTCTTACTTCCACTGTGGGCTCAGGTTCTTGTCAAAGACTGTGCTGCCTATCAAGTCAACATGCAGCTTCATTAAACAGAAATGGTCCTTCCACAATTCAAAAGTTAAAAATAGAGAATGGGAAAGTGCAGGTGCAGCCTGGCCTTCTCTGGCCACTTGGACTTACAGTTGCCTCTTGAACAGTCCATTATAAAGTTTACAACAAGACCATGCTCCGTGCTCTCCAGCTAGCCCCTACATGGATCTAACTCACTGCACCAGCAATTGGGCTTAAAAAAAAACACAACAAAAAACCCCACCAAAAAACCAAAACCAAACCCAAATAACAACAACAAAAAAACTCCCCCCACAAAAACAAACAAAAAACATGAAAAACAAAACCAAAAAGGCAAGATACTTGATCTCAAGATAAACAGCCACAAGCAGTATGGTATGCTAAAGTTTACTACTTTTAGTGACCTAGTGAGCTCTGCATATTCTTTCGGTATGAAGCAAAACCAGGGTGTTTAATTTAAAAGAAAAATTACCTTTTCAGAATAACATCTCTGCCACCACTTTAGCTGAGGACTCATCCATATGTTCTCGTGCAGCAACAAAGCATTTATGTGCAAGTTCTTGTTGCTTCATGTCTTCATTCACCATTAATTCACCATAGAGATAGACACCCATTGCCTGAAAGAGGAATATAACACACAGGCATGCTATCACCAGTAATGAGTAGTTAACTGGTTTTCATTCTGCTGACTCATTTAATTAAAACTAAACCAAAGCAAAACAGACAATCCAAAACAGAAAATATCATATACTCTATAACATCTACCCTTCCCCTAAGAAAATAAGTTTTCTCTGGACCTTTTTAGCTTCAGGATGGTTGTCTGATGTATTGTGTGTGTAAGAAAAGAATATTAGTATAAGAGGTGTAAATTACGTTGTGACAAGAAAATTATTTCTCATTCAATTTTCCTTGCCGCTTTCAAGCTGAACTCTGTTTTCTTTCATCCACTACCTGAAATATTTGCAAATGCCCCTTAAGAAAACATTTTGTCCTTCCTTTAACAGGACATGCATTTTCTTACCAACTAGGAGGTTTACACACACAGAGGAATGAAGAGGACTTCAACTGAAATTGTCCACTCTAAAATTTCCATTTGGCAATTCTGTAACTGGACATCAACTGAATGTGGTCAGATCTGTGCTTCTTCTCTTCTTTTTGCATCTGAGGTACAGCTGAACATGCACAAATTCTGTTTAGTAAGAAGGCAGACTCTTCCTAACTCCTCACTCTGGACACAGCAGCTATCAAGAGAGGTAGTGGGGCACGTGGGGAGGAGATCTGGGCCACCTTGACAGCATGTAACAAAGCATTGATGACTTAAGAGGAAAGATATTGGGGACTGCCATTTTTTTTCTAACAATACAATTTTTTCACTTAATTACAGGAATTCAATAAGTGTGAAACTGCATTTACCAAAATAGGATTATCCACTTGACAAAATATTAGCAGCTTAGCACATTGACTTTTACAGTTGTACTTATTATTTAGAGAGTTGCAGGACAGAAGTCTGAGTAGCACTACAAAAACGTAACACTATCGTTCACAATTATTAGCATTGGTTGTGAAGGTTTAAAAAGAAATTATCTCCAACAAGAAGGAAAATAATTTGAAGTTCATGAAAGACTGAAATTAAAGGAGGAAGAACCAGAGTGACAACAACGTGGCAGACTCCTTGCCAGTCCCCTAGGTGTCATCTCTGCCATCCAGAGACCAAGAACTCAGCTCTCCGCAGTTTTCAGCAGCACCAGGATCTGATCACCATATCAGTTTCACACAGGGGCTTGGAGCTGGGCTCCAGTCATTCTCATAGACAATTTGGAAATGTTGGAATTTTGTTACGAACAGGAGTTACCTTCTTAACACAGCGTTAATAATTTAACCCCAAGCCTAAGAATTAACATGCAGTATGAACACTGAGTTTTTGTAGAGCTGAAAAGGGTTTAAATTGTCACATTTGCAGTTTCCCCAGATTTTAAAAAAGCCAAGTTTTTTATGTTCAGTAAGGACATATATCTGCTCTGATACGAGCTGTCATCATTCCAAAAGCTGGTTGTGCCATAAACTGTATGCACTTCTGGAGTAAATGAAATTAAATATGTCGAAGATTCACATTTTTAAAAGTTGCAGAAATTATTTCACTGCACTGCAGAAAATGTTAGTCTTTTTTTTTTGGCATACTATCTGTTCCAAACATGAACTGAAGATGTTTGGTTTTATGAACTCAAGGATTTCCCACCTCTCTCTCCCCCAGGCTGGTGGTTACCTCTGTCTCTTCATAGGATTAAAACATGCGCAATATATACTCCTTATTTTCGTAAATAAAAGTTGGTTTATGCTTTGTTCTGTTCTGTTTTGTTTTGTTTTTAAATAAAGAGCTTGCCAGGAAGTCTGGGGCCTGTTTAATGGCTGAGATATAAATAGGAGGTAAAGTTCAGAGCTGGAAGAAAGAGCATGAGAGACTGCAACAATTATATTGTGCTGTTGTGACAAAATGTATTTGCCTGAAAGCACAAAAACCTCATTGGCTGTAAATGGCTTTGTTCATTGTCAGCATAAAAGGTAAGACATTAATATCTTGCCTAGACTTTGACACATCTTGCAAAATTCTCTATTTTTTACATGCATTTACAATATATAACAGACATGACAGGCAGTGAAGGTCTTGATTTTATAGAGTTCACAGTGATTAAAATTAATAAAAGTGAAGCAGAAAGAACAAGGCAGAGGTACAATTAGAATTTTAAGTTCATAATGGGCTTCATAAAAAGCCACGGTAAAGACACCAAAAATCAAAAAAGACATAGTAAAGACAGCCTTTTTAGACCTACAAAATCTTCTGACAGCATCTCCCTAACCATGGAGAGGGCTGCATTCTCTGGATGTGTATCACTGTGCTAGGCTCCTTTGAGGTATCATCTTTAAAACTGAAGTCACTAGAGCACTGATTACTTTGCACCTAGCTCATATCTACATGCATTAGCATTCACAGCTAGATCCGCCTTTGCCATCCTGCAGAAGGAACCAATGCTGAGAAGTATCTTCTTAGCATCATTCCTACATCTGGCTTGCTTAAAATGGAAAGAGATGAGAGATATATCCTATCGCACCACTTAAACTTCCTTAAGCTGCAGTATTTAAGCAGAAAAAGATGCAAAAAATGAATACACATTCAAGTTATTGACAAACTACAGCACTACTACATTTTTTATTTTCAAACTAAGGGTGTAAAAAAGTTGACTGTTTAAAAATGCTAATTAAATGTAACTTACCTGGTCTTCTCTGAGAAATTTCTCAACATCTCCATACCCAGGCATGTACTTGTGTTTAACAACCAGTTCACACCACCGATGACGAACCTTTGGGAAATAAAAAAATATTATGGAAAAAACAAAACAAAACTGTATTGTATTTGTGTGAGTGCTGATAAACATTTCTGTTTGTCACTGTTGTTGGTTTGGGGTTTTTTTGGTGGTTTGTTTTTGTCATCCACAGCACCTAGGCAAATGCAGCTCAACACCAGTGAGTAAGCAGAGGTGCAGCACTCCATACATAAGCTCAGGCTACAGAAACCCAGAACACCCACAGACAAACTCCTGGTTCCATGTTAGAAGATTAACGCAGATGCATGCACAGATCTGCAGCAGCTTCACCTCCACTACTTCCAGTCTTGACCTTTTCTCTTCCTTTAAGTTGGGCTTGAGTTAGCGAAAGAGAACTGAGCTGGGAAAGGGTTAGTAGGTTAGGACATTTGGCCCACAATACACAGTAAGAAAACAGGGAGCAATGGAGAATGTCTACAAAGATAAGACACAAGGACTAAGAGGCCCCACTAGGAGGTAATGGGAACCCAGCTGCATGACTGCCAGACAAAACCAGTTCTCATGATCCTGATGGCTGCCAACTCGGTAAAGCTGGACAAAGTTGAAAATGCCAATGCGACACTGACTTCAAGCCTTCCTCATAGACCACCGCCCACGACCACCAGGAGGCAGCGTGCATGCACCAAGAGGAGGAGACTTATGATAATGAGTTCCTGGAACTAATTTTAATGATCCCACCTATTTCCTGGAAATCCACTGCATATGTATAGCCTAGTAATGCATATGTATAGATTAGGGCATTAAATAACGGTCTGTAACTTGTCTGGGGAGAGCAGTTTGGCGAAGCTATTCCCCCACTCTCCAGCGCTGTAAATAAACATACCTGCTTTATAACCTTTCGTGGGTTGTAAAGTTTGTTTCCGCACGTCAGGCTAGAGGTTGTTTCATTTACACTGTTAGAAAGGGACGATTAGTACTGCAAATGTCTGGAAGATCCACAAGATATAATTGGGATATATTTCCCCTATGTAAATGTATAATCTAAGTGATAAAAATGATTAAATATAATTCTGTACCAATAGTAAATCCATGCCAAAAGAATAAGAGTTAGATATAAAACCATGAAACAGAGAGCTTTCAGTTAAATCAAACACCGTATCTGCCAGCAATGGGTTTTAAGCACTTTTCACAGCATATAAAATGTCTACACTTAAAAAACCTGGGCAGTTCCACCAAAAGCACAGTGACAAAACCAGTTATTAATACACAGTAAAGTATGGAAATTTTCAAGCAAACCACAATTGAGAAATATTTTTGTTTAAGTGGTGTGAATATGACTTACACATAAGGTTTTTCCACAGAATCACAGTTGTTGTCTTTAAATTTTTGACTTTGTTTTTAGCCACTCCTGTGGCATAAGCATCATCTTACTTCCCAGTAAGATTTCCTCAGTTGCAGGCAGTGATTAGCCCAAGATTTTATATTCTATCAGTGGCTCAGTACTGCTCCTAAAGTGCAATAAAACCCTCACGGCCTCCAAATCCTTCTGTTTCAGCCTTTGTTCTTAACCATCTTTCAAAAGACAGGGCACCTAATAACAATCACCTTTCACTGCAAGAGTAAAATGTTAGCAGTTCTAGTATTTTTCAAAACTGAGCCTAACCTGTGCTTACATCAAGTAACTGAACATGGACCTTCTCCTGAGTGATAGATTTACTGGTAACAATAAGAAAGGAAGACAGAAAGGGAGGGAAGAAAGGTCACACTTAAGTATTAAGGTTTTAGAAATGAGGAATTTGAAAATACTTTCCTTTGTCATACTAGTCCTAGCCAATTTCACATCTCAAGGCAAAAATTCACAGACTTATGTAATTAGATTATGTAATTAGATTCTTTACCCAAAGGGTGGTGAGGCACTGGAACAGGTTGCCCAGAGAGGTTGTGGAGGCCCCATCCCTGGCAGTGTTTAAGGCCAGGCTGGATGTGGCCCTGGATGACCTGGTCTAGTGCATGTGGCATCCCTGCCCATGGTAGGGGGGTTGGAACTAGATGATCTTTAAGGTCCCTTCCAATCTGAGCCATTCTATGATTCTATGCTAATACTGTTATCATGCTCACAGGTCCTAGAAACTTCCTTTCTGGGTAACAAATATCTCCTTCCAGTTGACTTCTTATATGAAATAGTTTGAACATAACTCATGAATGAAATAAAATGCTGAAGGGTTTTGTGCCTGAGTGGAGTTTGCACTCACAGAATCTAAGATACTGGATGGCTACAGTACAACGCACAGTAGGGAATGAATGCCATCTCTTAAAGCTTCTTTGCTGACAAAATAACAGCTGTTAAGATTCCTGCAGCTGGAGCCAGGGCTGAATCTACATAAGTAAAAAGCTTTCCAAGACTCAACTCACTTTGCTGTAGATGCCCATAACTATACTGCAGACCTTCAAAAGCCTACCCAGCTGCTGTTTCTCCCTGGAGACACTGAACATTTCACCACTAAATCTTCCCAGGCAATTCAGCTTTGTTACAGGGCATTCCTCATAGCACTGAACAGTTCCATGCCTGGACCAAACCTTCAGGTCTCAAAAATTAAGCATACATCTCTCTCATCTGTAAGGTGAGTTAACCAAACAGAATATAAAGGCATTTACAAAGTTGTATATCTTCACCTCATACGCTTTATTCTGCACCTCCTGCCATGTATTTTTTTAAAAAATAAAATAAATTCCCTATGTATTTTCAGAGCATGTATGAGAAACATAAGGAGGAGAGAGAGGGACTCTGGTCCTCCTCTGTGATATCTGCTCTTCCACATCTCACGGTCCAGCAGTTATAGCACTTACACAGGAGGTAAGCAATCAAGTCCAGTTTCTGTGTCTGCTCAAGATCTCAAACTATGCCTTCAGTGAGGATCTTTCAACAGCAGATTATGAAGTAATTTGGTCTCTTCATACCTCCTGATTGAAGCTTCTTTTTCACCTGCAGTTATTAAAACACTTGCTGATCCTAAAGGAGCAGGTCACAAGACATTAGGGCCTAAAATTCTATGTACTTTCAATAAGAAGTGCAGCACACAAGCCAGTACATCCCTAATATGCCTTTCCTGGTGCAACCATAATAGTTGCATGGAGAGCAGAGCAGAAGTTCTCCCTGTAAAGGTGTTCACATGGTCCTACTTCCTCACATACTAAAGTCATGTGTACTTACATTTGTGTCATGGCCTGATCATCTGAATCCCAGTGGCTTTGGAAAACATGGAACAATTAAGCTGTGCTTGTTCCCTTAATTCTTCCTTCCTCGATAGGCTTTCTGTTCTTGGCAATCAACCACTTTTCAAGTAGTTTAAATGAAAAATATTGTTGAGAAGATCTGGGACAGTACACACTTTTCTTCCTCTCTTTTGCTTTTTTCCCTTTTTTTCCCAGGGTAAGTATAAATCGTGGCACATTTCCAGATGTGAAACACTGACACTTTGCCAGCTGGGGCAGAAGCAGCATGTCTGTTATCCTCAGATTACATGTTTGCCTCCTGTTCTCCAAAAGCCAAAAATGCTCTCATGGCAGAACAAACCACAGGAGAAGCAGTCACTGCTGAAGTGCATGCAAAGCAGCAGTTTGACCAGCCCCACTGGCTCTCCTGTGTCTTGGATGGGGTCCCAGCAAGCAGAGCACAGAGACTGGCACAACTCTGGCACCAAAATCTTCAATGACACTTGGAAAGAACATACATATATTGGTTCCCCTCCTACCCCCCATGCAGCCCATGCAGCACAGCCTGTAGATGGCCAGACAACTGCAGCTAAGGCAAAGGCAGTTATTTCTCAGATACGTGCACTATAAAGCAGTAATTTTCCTAGTATAATCCATGCCTTAGGCTGATACCACAGACAGGAGAATATTATTCACATGAGAGAAGGATGGGAAAAAAAACCCCAAACGTTCCCAACGTCTCATTCAATGCTTAGAGCAGGAAAACTAAAACAGGCCCCACAGCTTCCTAGCCTAATGACTGCGTTATGTGAACTGGCACTTTTAACAAACCAGTCTCAAAAGGAAATTTTGAAAACCAAGCCACTTGTGGTAGGCCTGAGCTAACCATACTGCATCCTGTGTATACTCTTCTTGGCTTTTCTGTTCCTCCCAGGAGCAAACACTCTGTGGCAAAAGTAAGAATTCATTAGTCTTGTCCCAATTCTCTCTCTGCACATTTCTGTGTGCTCTTCTGCTTGGTTCAGAGATACACCCCATATGCCATTTTGGCTGGTTACACCAGCAACAATATAAACGAAACCTGAGAAGTAATTTACAGCAATCCTTCCTGTTACTGCTGGCAGAAAGCACATGCTGCTTTGTCTGTTTCTGAAGCAACACCTGTAGCTGCCCACTCACCCATACATGCTCTTACTGGTTTGGCAGCTGCAGGGACATGTGTGCCAAAGTTGGAAACATAATTTATTTTCTCCTTCGGAGCCCATGACTGACAGATGGTACTCCTGAGGATGAGAAGAGGTGGATGGGGGCGTGTGATGGAGGTCTGCTGGGACCTCATGCTCTTCATGGATGTATCCTCATCACCTGGAAATTGTTTTCTTCCTGCCCTGCTTTTGCAGCTGGTATGGACATCTCCATTAATAACTTCTTAAGCAAAATGAAGATTGTTACTGTTAGGTTTTTATATTAACAGTGTATTTCTGAGGGACATTTCAGTGGCTGGAAGATACTCAGACACACACTGGCTCAGGGATGACATTTGGAAAACAGCTTTAACATTTTCATAAATATCAACCATATCAAGACCTAAATATTGGCTAGCACCTTGATGAAATGTCTTGAAGGGATGCTACTGTCAGACAGTAGAAAGTCCCAAATTTAGGAACAGCATCTTATACAAATAATTCCAGGGTTCTCATACTATCTTTTAATTTAATTTAAGAAAAATACACGGTATTGCACAAAATTATTTGCAACTCAAACACCACCTACATTTTCATAATGCAATGGAAGATGCTGAGAAACCAAAATTATAATCTTAGTCTGTTTTCAGAGAATACAAACTATCACATGAGATTATTTAACAGAAATATATATTTATATGAAATACACTAATAACTCCCCTCTAAGACAGTTCCTGTGTTTTAGCAACCTGGGCCAAGCCATTTTGTGAAATAGTGCTTGAAGCTGCCTGACTAAACGGATCTAAGGCATCATATACATGGCTTGACTTCCAAATGAAAAGCTCCCAGTGACATATCTGAGAATCAGTATTTTAAAACTATTTTGAACACAAATTAAAGCCATAAGTTTTGGGGTTTTTTTGACCCAGGTGTGATAAGTTACTTTGCCTAATCCCTATTATTCTTCCCCACCCCACAAAAATGATCAGACAAGCCTAAAACAAACATCCTCACAGAAAGCTTTATACATTACATTGTAATGATCGAGCTTGCTAATGTTCTCAATCATATGTATGCAAGCAAAAATATAAATATTTTACTTCTGAGCTCTACAAATAAGATTTAGAAAGCAAGTAATTTAAACCATGCCTTTAATAAAGAGAGAAAAAATACTAGGTTTGCTAAGCCTTTGGTCTGCAGTATGGCAGACTAGCTTCAGGGAAAATGAGTACATTTTCCTAATAGCTGGATCTAATTTAAAAGGCGCCATGAGACAACAAATCTAAATCACTGAATAAAAGCAACACACAGAGAAATCTTAGAAAACAGGGTTATCTGGAATACAGTAAGAGCTGCTGTCCAACAAAATGGAACCTTCAGGAAAGATAGGAGGCATATGTGATCTTTACAGCACACAGGTTCAGACTTTATTGAAAAAAATTATTTTAACAATTTGAATCTTAAATGTTAATTAATGAGTTTCAGAGGCCAGACTCCAGTCTAATTTGTAGAGGAAAAGACACATAGAAAACTTTTTCAAATAACCACGCCATGCTACTACAGATTAGTTTTAATTAACAAGAAGGAAGCTGGTATCTCCAGAGCACCAGAATGCTGCTCTGTTCCATCTGAAAGCATTTATCTTTAGTCTCTTCCTATCTACATGTAAATTGGATTCAAATATTAGATCATTTTCCTAGGTAATTAGGGAACAATGACACATCTTACAGAGTAATACTTAGACTAAACCCGAGGTTTTGCAATTGCTTAACATGGAAAAATCGCAGTTTAGGAGTTGCCAGTTTTACAGCGCATATAATGATTTCTCTTTCTTAGCCAAAATAGTTACTCTTTAATACATGAGCCAGAGTGCATCAGTAGCTTTCCATTCTACATAGTCTGAATTTGAAATGGACATTCCTATTGTTTATGTCACAGAATATGCATGTTTTAGCATACAAATTTGAATTTGGTTTCATGAACATTTACCCAGGTAAGATCATCAGAGATGCTGAAACAGAAAAGAAGCAGCAATGAAACAGCTGTATGTGTTACAACTGTGCTGACAGAGTATCAGTTTGGCAACCTGAAAAAAAAATGTACTCAATAGCCAAAAACCTACTGGATGGAAGCAGGAGGGATTCATCATTCTGACAAGGATTCTGTAATTGTGACCACTGCGTATACCAAGGGTTTGTTAGGAAACTGAGCAAAGAAGCTGTCCAGCAGTTAAAATGAGCTTGTATTTTGGACCAAAAACTCCTGACTTTTTATAGGCTAAGTTATCTCTCAGGTCTTGTAGCACTCTCTCTGACAACACCACATGGCCAAAGAAACCAAAGCCAGACACAGCATTGCAGCAGCAGGCATCATCGATGGCAACCTTTTTTCCTGAGACTCTCACAGTGTCAAGATTCAATTAATGTTGTTTCTTACAGTGCAATACTCTTTCTCAGAATTAAATTTCCTGAGACATTGTCAAAATTATGGTAACACTCCAAATTTTTTTTTTAAATGGTCCTTAGTAGCCTTACTCTTTTTGCATTTTATTTTGAGAAAGTCCTGTTCAATGGGATAAAAGCAGCTGGATTTGAGGCTGAGGGAGTCCACGGATCCACATCATGCTCTGCATCAGACATCACTGGTTGTACCTTAAGCCCCATGCCAACCCTTGCCACCTTGTACAACTTCCTTTTGCTCTTTGAATCCCACAGCATGAGTAACTTAGCCCCCTGACAACCCAGCAAAATGTAGCATGGTCATTTAGGAAATCCTAAGGTAATAATGGGCTGGCTAATCAAAATAATTTTTTTCAGGAGCTATTTGTAATTTTGAAGAGAACTATGTAAAGGTATGAGTACTTTAAAAGCTGGTGTATTAATTGGTCATTAAAAAGCAACTTAAAACCTAATTTTAGCAGAATACTAGACTATACTGTTTGCTAATATTGGTAGAATTATCCTGTTTCATTCATGTTACCCTGTCTGATTTGTATTTCTGCAAAGATCAAGAAATTGCACACTGTAAGAGGTGCTGGCAACAGGGGAGAAGGATTGCAAGCCCTATCTCTTCTTCCTGCACTCAACAGCACTGATGGAGTGCTGTGGGTAGAGATCTTGGAGCAACTGTCTCCATTTAGTAGCAGGATAGAAAGGCGTTGTAAAAACAAGCTTTAAAGTAAAGATAATCTGTTATTTGGTCAACAGCAGACTGTGGGACAGCTGGCAGCATTTAAACCTGCAACTGTGCAAGTGTGCCAACACGTCAGGCAGTATGCTCCCACAGCTGTGCAAGCCTCAAGTAGCAATAGGTGCAGGCTTGAACATTCCCACCTGTATAAATACAATTTACGGGCATGTATTTCCTACCAAGTCCTCCCCCTCCCCTCCAGCTGCATGTTCCTATTTCAGCATTTACCCCGTTCTATGCAACACAATTGAACCTTACTGTTAAAAACTTTCTGTTGTATTGCAGACTTGCTTAAGAGCAACCTGATCTCTCTTCTCCAGCTCCCAAACACCATAAACATGACTCTACTTCCAATTCCAAATAAAAGACATGCTCCTCCACAGTCAGGATGGAAGAAGCTCAAGAATCACCAAACATGCTGCTTAGAAAAGACCCAGCAGAGCAGAGGGTATCCTTGCTACTGTCCGTGATCAGAAAGGCATCTCAACCAAATGGCAACATTTTAGGCTAAGACTCATTCCTAGCAACGAAGCACACACTGAGGACTTGTTTGGAAAAGACAAATGCCCTTTTTTCACCACCCCAGGTTCACAAACAGAGAGCTGCCAACTAGAGACCAGGCACTTTACACCCTATGTGGGCCCCATCTGTGATCAATGACATCTGCTTTGGTAGATGAAAGTTTTCCAAAAGAAGTCAGAAAAAGCAAGAGACTAAGAAGCCATGTCTAATCCTTGTTCAAAGGTGGCACAGGCAGTGTCTCTCTTCTGGTGTCAAAGCAGTTACTGTGAGTAAGTGACTTGGTTATGATGCCTAATTCTGTAACCAAAATGCTCCTCTGCTTGCCTCTCCTCACTCTGTCTAACAGGAGACAGACACACAACAGGATCTGGCCTCCCGTTTTTGTTCTCTTACAGCAAACCAAGAAAGTGATGATAGGACACTGACCCACAGTGTGGTTAGATCATAAGGCAGTCATGAGGACCAAGGTAGCGTGACAGCTTCAACAATGTCTGCTAGGCTCTCCTATGCATCCCTGCTATGCCTGAAGGCTTTTCTCACCACATTCCCATTTGTGCTGCCGCCATCTCCATGCTGGGGGGAGCAGCTCCTATATCAGAGTGCATGTGAGGTAAGAAAATGTTTATCACAGCATGTGAACTCACTTAATTTGAAAACAAAGGGTTTTTAAATACCTTAATTAAAAACATAAATACACAACTTATACTGGAACCAAATGCTTCCCCTTCCTCCCCCCCTTTTTCAGTACTGCTTGTTCAGCAAGCTGGAGCCTTCGTGCTCAGCTTGCAGCAAGATGGAGATGGCAAAAAAGATCTAATCAGCTAACTTCTTAGCAATTTCACTGGAGATTTGTGCTGAGCTCTGCTTTGCTGTGCTGCTGCTGGCTCTCAGGAGAAGGTCTGCTTTCTGGCCAGCAGCAGTAGAAACATGCCACAAACCTCCCTGCGCCCCCAGCACAAGCAGACATATCACAGAATCACACAATATCCTTGAGTTGGAAGGGAGCCACAAGGATCATCGAGTCCAACTCCTATCTAGGCACAGGACAACCCCAAAGTCACTCTATGTGTCTAAGTGTATTGTCCAAGTGCTTCTTAATCTCCATGAGAGTTGGTGCCATGACAGCTTCTCTGGGGAGCCTGTTCCAATGCTCCACCACTCTCTTGAGTAAAGAACCTCTTCTAACATTCAACCTGAATCTCCCCCGGCACAGTTTCATGCCATTCCCCCAGCTCCTATCTCTGGTCATCAGAGAGAAGAGGTCAGCACCTACCCCTTCCTCTCTGGTAAGAAAGTTATAAACTGCACTGAGGTCTCCCCTCAGTCTCTTCTCCAGGCTGAAGAGACCAAGTGATTTCAGCCTTTCCTCATAAGTCTTCCCTTCCAAGCCCTTCACCATCTTTATGACTCTCCTCTGGACTCTCTCCAACAACTTCATGTCCATCTTGTATTGTGGTGCCCAAAACTGCACACAATACTCCAGGTGAGGCTGCACCAGTGCCAAGTAACGTGGGACTAGCACTGCTCTCCATCGGCTAGCAATTGAGTGCTTGATGCACCCCAGAACCCTGTTGGCCCTTTTGGCTGCCAGCGCACACTGCTGACTCATATTCAACTTATCATCAATCAAAACTCCCAGATCCCAGATCCCTGGCATCCCAGCAGGACTCTGCACCAGAACAGGGTGAGTCCCAGCACTGCTGCCTGCAGAGCTAGCCCTGCACCTGGACCCAACCCTACAGCACCTCACACCTTCCCCAATCCCATGGGAGGGATGGTGGGGTGCTCTTGGGGCTTAGCTCCTACCTGCCCTCCCTTCTTGCTTGTCCCTTCTCCCACCTGGGTGCTGAGATAGCTGCATGAGTGAAAACACAGGCTGTGGGCAAGAAAGGACAGGGTACTGGGAGGTTGGGAGATCCTGTACCTCAGAGGGAGGAGGAGGAAAACCATGTCCCAGCCACAGTTAACAGCCAACCTCACATTGCAGCCTCCGCCAAGAAGTACTGCAGAGACAAGCCCCATACGTTCAGCAAGGCAAGACCACGCTTCAGGACATGTATACATCCCAACTGACACCTTATCCAAAATCCAATGCATCACTGCAACTGCCTTTCCATCTCCTATACAATCCCATCCACACACCCCTTGGCATCTTGCTGAAACACCTATCTACAATAACGGCTCGAATATCTCTGCCATCTCAATAACATTTTTTTATGTCAACATCATAGAGCCCCTATTACAAGAGGGATACAGGGGTACTGGAGCGAGTCCAGAGAAGGGCCACGAGAATGATCAGATGACTGGAGCACCTCTCCTACGAGGACAGACTGAGAGAGTTGGGGTTGTTCAGTCTGCAGAAGAGAAGGCTTCGACAAGACCTTATTGTGGCCTTCCAGTACCTGAAGGGGGCCTACAAGAAAGCTGGCGAGGGACATTTTAGGAGGTCAGACAGTGATAGAACCAGAGGAAATGGGTGTAAGCTAGAGGAGGGTAGATTTAGGCTGGATATTAGGAAGAAGTTCTTCACTGTGACGGTGGTTAGGCAGTGGAACAGGTTGCCCAGAGAGGTTGTGAAAGCCTCATCCCTGGAAGCTTTTCAGACAAGGCTTGATGGGGCTCTGGGTAACCTGATCTAGTGGCTGGTGTCCCTGCCAGGCAGGGGGGTTGGAACTGGATGATCTTTGAGGTCCCTTCCAACTCTGACAATCCTATGATCCTGAACAATTCAAATACTTCCCATCACCATTGCCTCTCCTGGCTGTCTCCAGACTCAGTTTGCCTAGCATTTTTACCCATGGAGTGTTTGTATATGTAGTTCAACACAAGCTATTTATACATGCACATAAAAGCATGCTGGGCTTATAAAACCAAACATCGTAGTGGGAAAAAACACATACTCATACGTCTGAAGCATAAATCCAACACTGAGGAGTTTGAGATCAAGAACACCAATCATCTGGTACCAATTATTATTAAATTACAACTCCTGTTCATCAAAATGAAAGGCTGCTGCTAGTATCAAGGCAACAGTAAGCTATCATCTTTGCTTATGTCCCTTTCTCCATCCCTCTACTTCTATCTTCTCCCTCTTGTAACTAGAGGCAAAAGAAGCACCTATGTTTTATCTTTGGTCTCCCATAGTGACTGTGGCCCAAACATTTGTGATTTCTGGGCAAGATTACAGGGATACAGAATCTGGAGCTCCACATGAAAATGGTATCACAAAAAATTTCTTCACCGAAAGGGTTGTGAAACATTGGACAGGCTTCCCAGGGAAGTGATGGATTCACTATCTCTGGAGGTATCTAAAAGACTTGTAGATGTGGTGCTAGAGACTTAGTTCAGTGGTGGACTTGGCAGTGTTAAGGTTAACGATTGGACTTGATGATATTAAAAGTCTTTTCCAACCTAAACCATTCTATGTTTCACAGAAACTCTAAGTCCAAGCAATGAACAATGTCGTTGTCTAGCGTTTGCCCAGCTTAGATCACAGCCAGACTACCCAGCCTGTGCTCACATCCTTCCAATTTTGCATAGTTTAAAACTTTGTTTCCAGTTTTCAAAACAATTAAACACAAGATATTGTCTCTAAAAACAAAGACCTTTCACACCACTTCCACATACATCCCTTTCCCCAACCCTCAGTAAAAACTTCTAAGCAAAATGCTTGTTGATTTTATAAACTCAGAAGAAACATGCTCATTCCTGAATTAAGAACATCTAGATTGTACTCCATGTTTCAGATTTCTGAGTCATCTTCTTTTTTATTCACTGCTCCCAAGAACACAGTGACTGTTGCTGCTTAGGGTGATGCTTGCCCCATATGGAACACAACAGAATTTCTCTCAGGACATAGCAACCCCCAAGGTATTTAAATGGCACGGAGCTGAAAAGCAGGATAGCAGACTTTTACTCACATATTGTTCAATCATTGACTCAGAAGTGAGACCAGATCTGTGCACCCAACGTAATGCCATCAGACCCAGCTACAGTTAGCAGTTATGAATTGTCCTATTTCTTGCACTATTTAGACCTCACAGGCTTATGGCATAGCAGATTTTTTCCAATTCTGTTTTTTCCAAACCTGCATCTGCAGTCTGCCTTTTTACAGGAATGAGAAGTATTAGATGACCTGTTTGAATATAGCTTCAAAATAACTTCATTTAAAAGAAAAAGCACCCTCAGATATTTTCTTTTTTCCAGATTAAAAACAGATAAACACAAACAAACAAACAGGATGCACCACACAAGCACAAAAATGTCTGCAGTTTCATAATGAAGCAAAAAACCTACTGCTGATAGCAAGGGATTTCAGTCTGTATTTTTAAAATTACATTCCCATTGACAACCTGGCTGCTGTGTCAATGCTACCATATCTATGCAAACAGAGTAACCATTTAAATTTCCTGACAAGGCCAGGTGGTTTGGATTACAGTGCTAGGTTTGTATTGCCCTACACAGAAATACTGTACAAAATGTCATATAAAGCAGTTGCAGCCAATTCAGAACAACTTTGGGATTGATTTCAGAAGCCTGGAGGACTTCATCACTTCCTTCTCCCTCCTGGACAATAGGACATAAAAAAGCAGGAACTACTTGCAATCCCTTCCTCCATCGTTTTGTTGGATAAACAATGAAAAAAAAGCAACCAAAGCAAACCAATGCCATATTTGGTTCCCTTTTACCATCAGTTCCCCCACTTTCCAAGTCTCACTCAGTTGTTAGGCTGCCAGATAAGGAGGAAATTAAGTCCCAGAACCATAGAAAATATAAGGCAATAAGCGAACAGTGCCAGTAATGGCACTAATCAGGGGGCTTGGAAACTCCTGTTGTTAATGCCACCCAGCAGTGAGCAAGACCACTTGAAACAGATGTATTGCTTTTGGTTCCTGGAAGGGCATGGGATCAGAAGTGCTGACTGGTGCAAAGCAATATCCAGCGCTCAATAAATCTAGTCCTTGGACCATGCCCCCCATAGTTTGCATGTAGCAGCAAAACAAACCTGAATTATAGCTACTTGAGATTATCCTTTGGTTAGTCTTACAAATTCATCCTAACACACCCACTCAGTGTCGAGGGTTGAGGCTGGGCCAACCACCAATCCTATTACTACCTCTTTCCCCCTCCCCAATGGAAAGCGAAAGGGGATAAGAGAGACAGAGAGACTTGTGGACTGGAAAATAAAACTACTTTAATAATAATAAATTAAATATATACAAATATGTACAGAACCCAATACTGAACCCAAACCCCTCTTGATGGTAACTACGTCACCACTGATACTGCGGCAGAGGGCCTCAGCAGCAGATGGGAGCCAGGCTCAGGGGCTGGATCCTGGTGCTGGATGCAGGAGTTTATGGATCAGGATTGATGGCAGAGCAGACACAGTTCTCCTCAGATGCTGACCACCAAAGCACAGAAGAAGAAGGAGGCGAAGAAGGAAGGAAAACCTCCCCCCAGTCTATATATTGAATATGACGTATATGGGATGGAATACTTGGTCAGTTTAGGGTCACCTTTCTGTCTGCTCCTCCCTGAAGGTGCAGCCTTTACCTTGCACCCCACAACGAGAGACACAAGATTTGGCAGTGACCTTGCTTTGCATACCAGTCCCTGGTAGTAAATCTAAACATTAGGCCTTACCACTGCTAGAAGCAGGCAGTGTCTGCAAAAATACGCTGCTAGTTTCAGAAAGTGCATATGAGGTGGTATATGAACAAGTTTGTTAGGATTCTGATGGCTGGTATCCTGCCTTTTGGAGCTATGTTCATTGAACTGTTATTCATTTCCAGTGCAATCTGGGAGAACCAGAGGAGCATTAACTGTAAAATAAAGTCACTGAACAGAATTAGTTCTGTTCTAACCCAAACCAGGACACTCAGTTATGATGGACACATGAGCCAGAGTCAGTCCCAGGGGATGACTACCATTGTTGTTACTGGAAGTGCCTTCCCCTCATCCTGTCCAGCCTCACACTGAAGTTTGGGCCTCATGTCTGCAAAGCAAGTGACATATTCCTCGTAGTTATGCTTTTCAATGTTCCTTTCTTTGGGAAACAAAAACAATTCCTGTGAATGTACACTTGTGAAAAACTTTATTTAGCAACAGTTATATCAACAGCAGCTGCACCAAAGAGCCTGCAAAGAGCATTTAGATGCAACACATCAAGTAAGAACATAAAACTGGGTGAAGACTTAAAACATATCAGGATCACAGCAGACCTTTTGAAAAGAATCTGCTGCTCTGTTCAGTGCATTTCCCATGTCAAAGATGGGGATAATGGACTGTACTCTGAAATTAGCCCCATTACTAGTGAAAACGGGAAAGATTATCTATGACAGTGAGATACTCTTGGCTAGTATTTGCCAGAGGAAGTATCAGGAGAACAGCAGGGAAAAAATTAATACTTCTGTAAGGATTAGTGTGAAAAGCATCTGACAGATAACAACACAGAGGTTTCACTTTGCAAAAACTCACATTTCTTCTCTCTTCTTTCTTTTCCATTTAGTCAACACACCACCTCAGTAATGGTTTGGTATACAAATCTGAAATCTCATTTATTCTAGAAACAAATTTGGCACGCAGGCTTACTGCTCTACAGAGGTTTTTCTAAGTTCCTAATTCCTAAATACTGAATTGTTAGCTGCAATTGAATTGCAAATTAAAAAATTCTTCAATGCAATCTTTCCTGTCTGTAATGCCTTCATAATTGTCTGACTACAACATTAAGAAAAGGCAGGTGAAATTTACCTTACATCTGTGATTAATTTTCACAGCAGCCTTTTAAGTCCTGCAAAACATACTTTTATATACAAAATGAGGCATCTCCTCCTGGTTTGAGTTGAAATTTAATAATAAGCGCACGAGGAATAAGCACAGAAATTATTCTTACTTTCACAGAAACAAAAAATTATTTCATTGATTTTTCTTCTGAATAAAGTAATGTAATTTAATATAATCATCATCTTGAGATTACCTCTTCATCTTTTGAATTGGTGGTTTTTGCCAACAATGACGTAGATTAAGGAAAACGATTGTCCATTCCCCTGCTCCTTTGCAATGCCACCATCTGAAACATGCCTATCTGTTTCTCTACAGTTCCAGTCAAGAAGAGCTGCCAAGCCTGTGGAGGTATCGGCAACACATTGCTAATTTTATTCAAAAGCTGGAGACTACTCCTGAGCCCCTTGTCCCAAACCACAGCCCAGTGGCTGTGCTGAAAGGAAAGCTCACCATGTGCCTTGTTTGCCTGTGAGCATGGACTGACCTTTTCTGAGAAGCTCCCTTTCCCCACTCAGTTTTACAGTGTACTCTGCAGAGCTCTGTTCCATAAAGGTGCCTTGCAACAATGCTCACCTACAACCAGCAGGACACCTGCCAGTGTGAGAAATGTGTTCAGCTCCACGCAATTGGCATCCGATGGGAAGTGGCAAGACAGATATTGTGTTGTCATTCACTTGTACTTCCATGTCTGCCAGCTTTTCATGGGCCAGGAAAGATCAATGAATCAAAGCTATTTTGTCCTAAACACAATTCTCACCACTTTTATGCTGCCAAGCACTTTATATGATTTGTTTTAGCATGACCAGGTTTCTGCTAGTGAAACATGATGCCACCAGTTCGTAGCCTTGGTCTCACAGGCAGACCTCATGCACAATGAAGTAATTGTGTAAGAATGGCTTTATTCACCCACATGACTGACAATATTATGAACTTAACTCATTTTACTCACATTTTCTGCAAAAACGGTTAGAGTCTCTCCTCTTTCCCCAAAATATACCACATATGATCCTGAATACAGGGAAAGTATTATGTAAGTGAAGAGCATTTCAGCCAACTTGCTGAGGCAAGGAAAACTAAAGCAACTTTCCATATGCTGTGCTGGCAAGACATTTTATAAAGGAAACCTAACTCTACAGTGAAAAGTCTGGGGAAATTCAACATAAATCTTTCTGCTTCATCCACATTCTATAATTTTTTTATCATTTTGTCTTAGATAATTTAGCAACAAGTAAAACACACTTGCAGAAACGCTGTCACGTCTTAAATGGGAACAGATGCATTGCACATACCTACTGTGCTTCTCTGATGGCCTTAGTGATCTTTTCCCTGATACCTTTTTCACTCTTCTGCGGGCTTCTCAGCCATCCTGTGATCTTGTGTACACACAGGTAACAGGCCTCTCCCTGACCAACTAAACATGTTAGAACAGAAATATTGGAAATAATCACAGAGCTTTCTAGATAACTTATTCACTGAGTGTTATCTGGAGCTCCTAATCTTGCCTCTAGCTATTTGTAACTAACTCATACCAAATTTTTTTAAAAAATGAAAGTCCTCAACAGCCTACTCTCAAACAACATAATCTTGCATAGTCTTATCAAAAGAGGTGTCATCAAGTTTAGGAAGACTTAAAAAAATACTAGCAATGAGAAACCTTCTATGTACACTGACTCACTGCATTCTACCAGACACTGCATATTGAATACATTAAGTATCTGCATAAAATGGCCACCTCAGAAAGAAACAAACTGAAAACGAGCCAGACCCACCTTCAATTCTGTTATTCTACTGCACTGTCTGATGCAACTGTAGCTGCTTTGTAACATACCCCAGTTCTCAGCCAGCTGAACTTCCTGCTGGGCTTTGTCATCTCCAAACTGCAGCCAGCGTAATGCTTCTTTTGGACACAGGACGTGCTATGTCATGGAGATGTACCCTGCCTACTAGCTATCTTATTACATAGTCGAAAGCAGCACAGGAAGAAAATAGGAAACAGTGAAACTAAGGACACAATCATTATTCCATGCACTTGCCTCACGCTTGTCTGACAAGGTGTGAGCCGTGATGGGCTCAAGGCACCAAAAGGTGGTGGAAAAAATGGCTTTAAACTTTGAAACCTTCATTGCCCTCAAAACATTGTTTAAAGATTTATTGGATGTGCTCAACTCAAATAATTCACATCAGTGAATTTAGTCTCTGGAAAACAAACTTGTAGTTTTGTGCCTTGCCAGATGTTCCAAGGTCTGAACAGAAAATACAAAATGAAATTATGACATGTTGTCGAAGTGGACTGAAAAAAATTAGGAGGGAGACACAAATTCTGAAATTAGGCAGACGCCCTACAAGCCTCCTGTAGCATCCAAGACTGTGGGCAGACCAGTTTGAAATGTGATTAAGTCACCACTATCTCACTTACAACTCCTGTGGCTCAAAGGGTGCTATCAGAGGTATGTTATGCATTATGAATCAGAAATATGTCACCTAACCTCTGATTCTTTATTTGCTGAAGCATTCAAGTCCTTCTTAGAAGGGCGAGGCCATCACTGACCTCTTAACTTCCTCTGAAGTTACATATCTGTGGTTTAGACCTCATTTGAGTGAGGACAGGAACTATGTGGAGTTGCTGAAGAGACCACAGGAAGGACACAGCTTGAGCGCTCCTTGAAGAGAGATCAGCAGTGAAATTCCAGGCAAAGGCTGACTCACACCTCTTCTTCTGGCTGCTATGAAGAATCAATACAAGGCAAATAATCTGCTGCAAACCCTCCTCTCCTTTCTGAAGAGAGGTGTCCCCTTAAGTTGGTAAGACTGGTTGTGCATGTGGTAACAAGTGGTCAAGGGTACTAAATAGTTCTGTTAGCAACCTTCACTGATAGAGCACAGAGCTGTATGTTGCCAAGGTTAAATACAGACACCGCTTGTAGATAAACATCGTTTTACAACAAGTGTGACAAACTTAAAAGTCAAAATAAGGATGCCTCAGAAATCTTTAAGGAACATGAACTAGAGTTTCCCATGCTGTACCTTTGTAATTTTTTAGGACAAAATAACACCCAATAAGCTCTCTTGCAACATTTGTGAAACTTGAGTTAGTGAGATGTGTTACACAGGCTTCGTGATAAGTGAACTATAAAGTGCCTCAGAGACAAAACAATCTCAGTGCACATGTATACTATTTCCAGTCAGCCAGGCTTAAACAACCCTGGGCAACTTTTATCCATTAGTTTTCCAGTGCTAGCTTTGACACGGTGGTTCAGTGTCGGTGTGCTACATGACTGAACTGTCCACACAAAACATTTAAGGCCTTTAAAATGGGTAGAAACAGTGGTTCTCTACTGATTTCACCCCTATGGTAAATTCCACCAGGCAACTGTCCCTTTTACTCCTCCCAACACACTCATCTCACATGCTGAGATTATCCAAATTCATTACTTCTCCAAGTGCGTGCTATGAAGCGTGGAACATTCTTGCCCTCACAAGAGTACTAAGTAGTACATATACATGCTATTAATACTCCCTTTCATGGTGTGAGAAGGCCTTCTAGCAACCTACAATATGTACAGGGAAAGACTTCCAACTCCTGATGTACAGACAACATTTTACGTACCATTTTAAAGACCAACTTAATTTCATATACTAAAACCCCCATACTTCTTAGTGTATCACTCTTACATACTACTGACCCTATCATCGCTAATCCTTACTAGAAGATTACTGTGAATTTAAACACCACTTGTCAAAAATAAGAGTTCTTGTTTCTGATCTTTCTGCTACCGTATTGAACATAGCTGACAACTTTACTCACAAAAAAACCCCTGAATAAAACCTCTGACACTGACAGTTTTTTTATTGGCATGCCTGCAATTTTTTACACTTAACATTTTTAACGATCCATTTCTGATGTTTAGTTACTGACAACATATGAACTCCAGTAACACAACATGATCACTGCAAGTGATTAATGTCTTCTCAAATTAAATCTAGACAAGAACAGCTCAGCTATAGGCTTGGACTGCAGTTCTTTGTCCCTGGGCCATGACAAGAAACCCCCACCTTCCGGGAAGATACTAGAGAAAGAGGCTAAAGTTCCCTTTAAAGGACTGCAGGTATCTGGGGTCTGATGACTGGTAAAATGGTAATGGTAATGTTATCTCAGTTGTACTTCTCAACATCTTCTAAGTCCTTGGTTTCACCTTGTAAGATAAAATGGATATTATGCTCCTTTTACTGAGGCTGTAATTGTATGTTTGGGTTGTTGGTTTTTTTTGAAGAAAAAATTCTGACAGATCACTCATGTACTTTTATATGATACCACAGGAAGAAAGAAAGAATGAAAGTGGAGTGAAAGGAAAAGCCAAGAAACCAGAGCTTGTGGCCCAGTGCTTACAATTCACCAGCATGAAGTAGCAGCACCACAGCTATTGCTTTGATGTATCTCCCTATTAATCCCTCTTCCCATTATAGAACCCCTGACATTTCACTGGTATTCAGATGTGATTAAAATATATTCTAATACTTATAAATAGAAATGTTGGTTCATGTACTAATTAAAAACAAATCTGGCATTTGGAAACTTGTATCAACAAGTAAAAAGGAGCAGTAAAAGGCAACAGGCGAAATGTTGTCCATTTTTTCCTAAGAAAAAGCAAGACCTCTGTTCTGTTGATCTCTACATTGAAGTTTGGATTCTCAAGAGTTCCTAAGTGTCCACCCAACAACTTCAGCGTAAGAGTAACAAGAGATTTTTTTGCCCTTTCCTTCAGTTTTAATTATTGCCATAAAGTTCCAATAATAACAAGGTAAGTCATGTATACTGACTTTCTGCAGCCTCCACAGTAGTTTTTAGTCAAACAAGAGTAAAATGTCATTTACCACTTTCCCTCACTGCACATCAGTTTGATCACATGCTACTTCATAAGTAACCCTTGTTTATCTACAAATCTACACATCTTTTATTTTCAATACAGATTCCGTCTTACCTTCCCTCTGGAATACTACATAGTTGAAGCAAAGATGCATGGCAAGGGTCCTTATAGCTACAACTTCCGCTGCCTCAATTGTCACAGTTCTCTCAGCTACAGAAATCCATGTGACTCTACAAAATAGTCAGCACTGGATGCGGCAATAAGAATTTATTGGTTTGTCCCTCAAAGACATTAATGCTCTGGGAGATGCTAGCCTCACATGTGCCTGTGATGGGGAAGGCACATTTACAGTATCATATAAAACAGTGTTTTCCTCAGGGACTGTTAATATCCCTGGCACTTACTAGAAGAAACTGTAAAGAACTGAGTCCCCTTAAACTCATGCCTAAACCCACAACATACATGACTGCATTTGGAGACAATGCACATAACTAAAATGAACTGTGGTGACACAGTCACCATGTCCTGGTGAGAAATTTAACACTTGAGCAAACGTGCTGCCCAAGGTATGTGTACAATAGTTATGACATCTAGGCTGCACCGTGTCTTACTATTACAGTATTCAAACACACCTGGACCCACACAAAACAGACAAATACCAAGTAATTAAGGCATCTGAATAAGCAACAATACTAGAGTTAATTTTATCCAATTTCAGATTTAGACACATAAAAAAAAACTTGAATGAGCCTGGTTCCTATTGGAATTCTATCACTCCTGGTCAACAATGTAATAATGCAAGGGAGATATTTTTAAAGTGAATTACCTCAGCATCTTGCTCCCGGAGTTGGTATGTTTCTTCTAAGGACTGCAGTATTCTAGGACACAACGTCTTCTTGTCCAAGAGGAACTCCAGAAGTAAGACCAGCTGGTCAGGGAGAAGCTAAAAGAAAAATAAATGCCATGTGTGAATAAAGCCCTCTGCTGACTGAGCAATTAAACGGAAACTGAACAGGACAAGACTGTGACAACCTGTGTACCTCCAACATGAGCTTGAAATACAAGAACTTCTAGCTGGTTTATGAAAAAACTCATGGTTTCCATGTCTGTTCTGAAAGAGTCTGTGCCAGGGCCCACTTAAAACTCATTTTCCACAGTTTGCATTATTATAGTTAGATTAGATCTAACCATGCTTATCTTACTGAAACATAATAATAGCTTATTAAATGAGATTTTTCTGGAATACATATTCTAAGTAATTCCATTTTGTTTGGGCTTGGAAGGAATAAACAAAGAATAATTTGCTGTGCATAATTTCAGGAATCAAACAGACATATGAACGTGTAATTTTTAAGATTGGCCTTTTTATCTATTATACAAGTAATTGCACAATATTCTTACTGTGAACAAAGAAACTCAACACAAATACATGACCCACAAAACAAGTGTTGAAAGGACACATTTTGAGGCATACTTTAGTGCAATGAGTCACAACCCATCCATCATTACACACTGTATATATCTCTCTATACACATATATATTCAGCAGGTAGCTCTCTGACTTCAGAATCTACCATTTTCACATTGATCCTAATGTAACCTAAACAGAAGAAGCAAGAAGTCTGATGTAGCAAGTGCTTAAGTGTTCTGTTTAATAGGCTTATTGGATGAACAAATAAATAATTCAAACAGAGCTCAGACAGAAATTACACCTGCTGCCAGGAAAAGTCTATTGGAAATTCAGGTTTCAGGGTGATCAGTCAGAAGTTTGTTACATGCCCCAAAGCTTTCCCTACTCTGCATCATCGTGGAATGCCACAAGAGGAAGGAGGAAGGAAGAATGTAAATTCAAGCTTTTGCACACAACCATTCCACCACCACCCACCACCCCAGCACTGCTCACTTCTAATGTTCTCCAGACAGATTCATGAAAAAAGATATCCTGTTTCTTTAACATTACCTCCAGCTTTCATCATATTTCACAATTCCCTGCTCCTGCCTTGTTGCCCATGTCTCCCCTGCTGCCTCAAAGTGCTAGGCAAGTGCAAAGTGAGGTCGGCTATAGGAGATGCCTCTTGCAACAACACACTCTACAGTCAGAGCTGTTTATGTGGACTGAACAAGTAGGGACCTCTGATCTCTGACAGCAAGTCCATCAGGATAGCAAGCATCTTCTGGTGAGTTTAAATCTGTAAAATGTTGCCGTTAACAACTAACTAAGCATCTTCTTCCCTTTTAGTCTGGTGTAATTCAGCATTAGTAGCTAAACGAGACTAAAGAGGAAAACAGATTTCTAGGATTTAAATTCTTTGGTTTCCTTGCATTTTTATTTTCTTCAATTCTTTTACTATTAAAGTTTTATTCCTGGAGACTGAAGAAACACCACATCTTGCTGGCTCTTATTTGAGCATTTCTAAGCCATACTGAAGCCTGCCAACAAAAAGGAGTTGTGGAAAATAGTAAGACATTTAAAAATATTGAATATTTACATTTCAGCACAACTACTAAAATGTCAGCTTGAATGTTTACTGTGTGGTCCAGCAGCAGCTGCCTGGGGGATGGTGAGACACTCTAACAAGTGAAACAGGGAAGGCTTCTGGGAAGTGGCTGTGTTTGGAAACTAAACTCATTCTGAAAGCTAATAAAATATGAAATATTGCAGAACACCACACACAGAAAGGTAACTTCTGTTTTAGAAAGCCTTCCCTGCTAACTACAAAGGCATCAGAGAAATAATTTGTAGAAGCTGTAGAACAGCTGCTTGAACACATAGGTAAAGAACAGCTGAGAGTTATTATTTTGTATCTCCAGTATAATTGCTGTACAGATTCACCCACAGAAAGCTATTGTTTATAACATTATAGAATCTCACTGAGGCCAATGAAAGCACAGCAGCAGAGCAACAGCGATGTCCTTAATTTACCTCCACATAGCACTGCATTATCAGGGAAGAGTGTTCACTATTACAGGTTAAACTTTTATCAGCTGAGAGTGAAGAGAAAAAAAATTTGAAACCATGGCTTCTGCTATTCTCCCACGCTCCAGCTGCCCAAGATGAGACTTTACATAACAGTTTCCAGCTAGTGGTTTAATTAAAGTCCAAGGTAAGAACTAGCAAACACGAGCAGAGAGGGTGAGGGCACCAGCAGAAGAAATGCTGACAGACCTGTGACTGAAGTGACATTAGTGTGCACACCTATTATATTTTGCTCTCCCACTTACTTCCAACACAAATAAGGGGAGGAACATTCATTTCTTACCCTTTACTTTCAATAAAGTAAATAAAGACTCTGCCTAAGATAAAAACCTATCCTAAGCACAGAGGCAGAAAGTTTGGTTGAAGCTGCCCAACAGAAGCTACTGTAAAATTCCTTCAGGGATTTAGAAATCTTCTCTTCCCCAACCACAGCAATATAAATAAAGTTATCTCCAAACCCACTTTTTAACAGTTATAATTAAACTTCATAAAATTGCACTTGAATTTTCAGACAAAAACTCCATACTCTATTTTTTTGTTTTCCCCACCACTGTCCTTATTTGCCACTTCCACCTGTTACATCTCATCTTTCAAACCATGAGAGTTGTTTGAGGTGCACACTGTTGATTTGTTTGCATTATGCTTAATTCAAAGGAGCCCTTGTTTTCAAGTGCTACCGAAACATAAATGCTAGAGAAAAAGAAGGAAATTTATTTTCAAGTGTTGTGAAGCCATTTTCCTTTACAACTCATATCCTGTAAATGCATATTGAGTATCTAACATACATAAAACCCCACACAGCTACAGCAAAAGACAACAGGATAAACTGTGGCAATATATATCTCTGTGGTGAAAACATTCAGAAAACATCTGTTAACACCCCAAACACAAAACTTCACAAAAAACCATCCCAAACCACCCAAAACCACACACACAAAGGAAAAAACAAACCAAAAAAGAGTAAAAGAAAAAATTAAGATCATACTCTGAACTGTATTGGAGCATGCTCAATCAAGATGTTCTAATATATGTGATTATTAATGTAGGTCACTTCAATCAGGAAATGTGGTGAGTATCAAGAAATCATTTTCACTACAGCAATGATTGCTGCAAAAGCATCCATTTATATTGTAAAGTAGGTAGCTCCTGTCCCAACATATGCCTGCCACATAGAAATCATACTACTTTTCCCAGAGAAAAGTAGTTTACACTCCCCCCAGCTGTGAGTACCGACACTACAAAGAGGAAATAAAACAATATTTTGCAGTCAAGAACACCAGAGGTTTTCTGTCATGTCCCATATAAGTAAACATCACCTCCACTACAAAGCTGTATCTCAGCACTGTATATGTTATCTTGCCCTTAAGACTGTAAAACCTCTCCTGCAATTCTTCAGCTTTTTGAAAGAGTTCAGTTTGTCCTGCCACTAAATAGTCATTTGTCCCTCGCTTCCCCTATGTTACCTGATTCAGAGCGGTGCCTTTATAGATTGAATAATGAGGCTGCTACCTACAAAACAAACTGCAAATGATAGGGACAATCAAAACTGGGTCTGTATTTGTAAATACAGGATGAAAGAAGTAAATAAAATGTAAATAAATTGAAAATATAACTCAGACTATTACTGAAGCAGCTTACGAGGGCTGAAATTCAATGTCTGCTAAATATCTAGGAAATACAAAAGAACACACTTTGTATTTTATTCATATCAGTACCAAGACACGAAAATCACAAGGCATTAGTAGGTTTGAAAAGGTTTCTACAAATACTCTTGGAACAAAACTATGAGTTTTCTAAATCCTAACCCTAACCTGTATAAAGCACAAAGAAAACAAATCTTGCCTTTTCAAAGATCTGGTACAGCAGCTACAGAGGTCACTGACCTCACATCCCAGAAGACCACCCACACGAAGGAGCGTATTTATCATCTCCTATATTAAAAAATGCAATCAATGCCAGATTCACCCTTTATACTAGAAAACATGCCACTGAAACATTTGACTACTGACCTTTCAGAGCCTTGAAATGTGACACAGATATATCTACTTAAGCATCCACAGCACCAGTGCTAGAACTGCAACCCTAAGCCAGTACACAAATCACTAAACTAGAACAGCTGGTATGCTGAAGATCCCATTTGCTCCTGCCTGCACTTGAATGAAGTCATTGAAAGCCTCCTCGGAGGGGAAATATGTCTCAGACTAATGCAGCAACCTATTGACAGTGGCGTGATTTCTATTATTACTCCATTATCACACTGGGATCTGCGCCTAAATGAGCATACTTCCTCCCTGATGCCATTTCCTTTTATCCTGGCTCTAGTCTAAATGCGGATCAATGGGAGTAATATATATGATGTCACTTCAATTTACAGCTACTGCCTCTCTCTCTCGTCTGCACAGACAGATCAATTCTTCCCAAAAATGGTTAAGAAATGCACAGGGAGTTTCTTCTCCCAGAAAAGGGTTCTCTGCTATATTTGTCTGTGTAACCACAGCAAGGAACTGTTTACACTGAGCAAAAACACGGGGGAAAGGAAAAAAACCTCACTGCTGTGCTCTGGAAAATGCTGGCTGAACTACAAAACAAAACAAGGCCCAAAACAGAATTAAAACAATTTGACCTTTGAAAATTATAAAGGAAAGTTTCAATTTTATGAGACACCAGTATACTTCTCCAATATTTCTTTGGGAGAAGGTGGTTTCATCCTTCTCCCAAACATTCCACGTCTTTTCATTTACATTTTTACAAGATTTTCTAAAGTCAAACTGAATTCCTTCCCACCCCTCTCTTCGGAAAGAAAGTGAAAAACCTCACCCCAGAGTTCAATAGTGAATAGTTCCGTTCATATACAATTTCCTCATTAATTACAGATAAGAAAGTACTGCTACTAGTCCAGCATACAGGATTACACAGCCAGGCCATCTCTGTGCATATAACTCTGAACCAATCGAACAAATCCCTGAATGAATCTCACATTAAGAACTCTCCACACAGACAATCTGCCTTGAGGGCTCTTTTCTGCAGGCTGCGATTAAACAAAAAACCTTTGTAAAACAAATCTCCCTCTTCTTCAAACTGTTCAGAAAATTGTTAGCTTGAAAATTCAAGAAAACACTATTTATTCAACGTCTTTAGACAGATTTTGTCATTGTTTACCTCAAACAATATTCTTCAGATGCTGTTTTCTCTGAACATTTAAATAAAAACACAACTTCCCCCCTTTTCAGGGGCTAAAATGTACTTATAGAAAGTAACATATGAATTCAATAAAAATGTCCATGCTAACAGCTGTTAACTACCATAGTGTGATACACTACTTAAGAGAGACTAACTCTGAAAGCACTAGTCTGCAGTTTGATTAATACGCAAGGAAAAAAAGCAATCTGCAGCTGACAAAAAAATGCTTTGTACTGATTTGCAAAATAAAATCCATCTTTGCCAGCGGCTGACAAAATTCAACTACATAGTGAAGCACACTGTTCTGTTTAAGTCAGTTTATGACTTCCTTCTTGCTGAAAAATCAGCTCCCCTTCAAAAATTTATGAAAGATAACTAGACCTCACTGTATTTAAAAGCAAAATAAATACCTCTGTAACACATTCTTCTCTACCTATGAACTACACTCCTATGAAATGTCTTCCTTCTTTTCTCAGTCTCTGCTCAGATGGTTCTTACTGTGCTTGGCAGCTCATTTTTCAACATCTATTTAAAAAAAACCCAACAAAACAACAGGAATTGCACTGGGTTTTTGTCACAGAAAAGAAATTCCTGTGAACTTTGCTTCAAAACGCCTTACTTCAAGAAGTAATGATAGCAACAAGTTCATCAACATTTGCTCTGTGTTACACTTCATGCTTTGTGTTACACTTCAAAATGCTGTTTCAGGGACATTTATGTCTGGTATCACTTGCTTCTTACTAGTAGGACATAAAAACGACACTGTGAGCAATTTATTTAATGAAAAAATGTACTTACATTTAGTTCGCAGTTTATAACATAAAAATTAAGGATTTCATATTTTTAGAAGCAGATAATCTCTGTCAGAAATCATTTTAACTACTCAAACATAACAGTTTGATTTATTCTGGCCATGTGCATAAAAACATTGCTAGATGGACACAAATTCCAAAGAACTGCAAAAACTTAGTATGCACACAAGGTCAAACAACCTGATCTCTATTGACATTGAACACTTCTTTTCAAATGCAAGGACAAAGATAGCAGTAGTCAGAGTACAACTGTCAATATGCAAACAGTAACTGTTATCACAGAATGTTAGGGGCTGGTAGGGACCTCTGGAGATCATCTAGTCCATCTCCCCTCTCGGAGCAGGTTTACCTAGAGCAGGTTGCACAGGATGGCATCCAGGCAGGTTTTGAATGTCTCCAGAGGTGGAGACTCCACCACCTCCCTAGGCAGCCTGTTCCAGTGCTCCACCACTCTCAAAGTAAAGTTCTTCCTTATGTTTAGGTGGAACTTCCTATGTTCCTGTTATGACACAGGACAATTTTAGGTGGGCTTCAGGAGGGTTCAGAAAGGTTTTGTGCATGTGTTTGATTTTATTTATAACTTAACCTGATACGTGCAACACCAATGTGTCCACAATGCAAAAAACTTGGGAAACTTTCAAACTGAGCAATGTAGTCATCACTTCCTAAAGAGGAGTTGCTGATGAGCAAGCACTTTCCAAATGTGGCTGCTTCTTTGAGATGCCCTCTTCAAAAAGTTTTCTAAATTAACACTGACTTATCAAGTAGTGTTTGCATAACCAATTATATACTTCCCTAAATGTTATGGATATCCAATTCCAGAAGATTCTTGGGGCTTAAACTTCATCATATCCATACTGCTTTCTGGTCCTGTTACATTTAAATGTGACTTTGACACTGTACAAATCATTGAACAAATCACATCATATGCGTCACACCCAAACTGTTTCAAAGGTATGCACAAAAATTCACATTTGTTTTTCTTAACAGTGAAAACTATTTGTCAGATAGAATGAAAGCCAAACAGGGAAACTATGGGTATATATGATGCAATACAGTCAGATGAGAATACAAAGATTTAATTTTATCAGCAATTTAAGCTGACTTTCAATGCGGCAATCAGTAGCATAAATGAAAATTTAAAGCTATTACACATTCTGATATTCTGGCTATGTGTTACCACTAATATTATCAAAAGGCCATCCACTTCTACCAGTGTATAAATTGAAATTTTTTTCTTAAGCTATAGTATAAAATATTTTCCCTAATTTGCTTAACGGAGAGAAGATCCACTTATGAAGAGATTCAGCATCTGCAATCTAATATAAATGCACTGAAATGTCAAAAATGATTAAACCTTTATGATCTAACATACTGCTGAGCTAGCAAAATGAAAACCAGGTGGCATGCACTACAGGTTCAGTCAGGTTATACAGTGCTTTCCCTCAACCTCAGTTTTCTCATAGAAATGTTTCACCATAACTTTACCCTCAAGCATAATTATTCCTTTTAAGCATAATAGCCTACACATTGTCTATTATACACAGATTATCATCTCTGCCACTTACTACCATGCTTGAGTGCTGCACTTCATTTCAGATGAAATGGCCGTGGCAAGAGAAAAGTGGACACGAGAAGCCAGACTAAATATCTGAAATCATACTTCACAGGACCATTACTTAGACGTGTAGGAAACAGACAGCATCACTCTGACACAAACTCAAGTTGAAGGTGGCAACTGAAGCAAGATCTTCAGTTACCCCTTCACTCAACCTCCTAGAACTAGAGAGGTGATCAGAACACCAGCCCTGCAGCCAGTGCCCTCCAATCATATAAAAGTAGCTAGCACTAAGACCACCTTCTCATCTAACAGCAGACTGAACAGAAGCACTTCAGGTTCAGCAAACTGCTCATCTAACTACAAAAAACAAAGCAAAGGAGAACCCTGGTTTTATTTTCAGACTCTTAGACTACTACAAATTAAAGGATTCATACAGAAGACTAACAAGTCTTAGTTGCAAATGGTGTAAAGTAGATGACGAAGTGTAAGTATTTGCCTCCTTCTTTGTCCACTCAAAACACTCTAGGTCTCAGCTGCTTTAAATTATGTGCTGATGCTGAGATCAACGGCAGTATATACCATACCACCTTGAACGACCATCATCTAGATCATGTGAAAACAAACACACCAGTCAGTGTCCTCTCAGACATTAAAAGAGCTTGATTAAAAGACAGCATACACAAAATACAGTGTGTTTCAGAGGCCAGTCTACCACCCTAAGACATCCTGAGAGCACATCGGGTGCACTTCCTTTATTTTTCTGACTGGATGTACTAGAAAAGAAAGAGGGAAAAAAACCTGACACTCAAAGAAAATTAACTCATTTTTCTAAGCTTTCTTAAGTTGCAAATTACTGGCCAAGTAACCTCATGACCCATCAATGAAAATGCCAAATCCTATCTCTAGAAACTACTCTGAGCAGTTAAGCTACCTCTTCAGTCCAAAATCCTTGCAAAGGAGCTGAGCAAGGGCTATCCTGAAGAAGTATCTTCTTTTTCCTTGAGAAATTGGCATATACGTGGAAGTTTCTGGAACAGAACTTTGTTATACCTATGCCTACCAATGCAGGACTTAGTCAATGCCCAGAGCTCATCTAGGATTGTGATCTTCAAGGATCATGGGTATTCACTTAGAGCTTCCCAAGTCTCTAATGGTATGGGGAGATCATGATTTGTGCACCAGAACGTTCCTTTCTGCTAAGTAAAAGGTACTACTACTACTACTACAACAAAGGTACTACTACTGCCCCAAAAAGCTGGCATCTTTCAAAGAAAGAACCTGAAGAACGAGAGAGACAAGAAATTTTTTTCTCCCCTTTCACCAGCTTATCTTCTGCTGAAGAAAGTCCTACCAATTCCACTCAGCTCATGCCTGCAGGATATGACACAACCATGGAGAGCAGGCTGAGGTTCATCATAAAGCACTAATAATGTCCAAGCCTTCCTTGGAACAGGAGGAAGAGACACATATGGGAAACTGCACTTGCATTACCTGACCATTTACTCCTGGAATCGACAAGAATCAACTCTCTTTTCTACCCTTTTTGATTTCAGAGCAACAGGTGATCAGTGTATGTCAGCTGTCTTTGTACATGTGTAGATCAACTACATTTCCAGACCTTAGTCAGCAGTATTTCAAGTTAGCACTTGAAATCTGGCTCTGATGCATTGTGTGTCGAACACACCTGTATATAATCAGAACAGTTTTTCCAACAAATCATGTCCATCTGATCCTTCCTTAGGGGATTTTTGTTTGTTTTTATTTTAAATTGTTAAGAGCGTAGCTGTGTAGCAGGTTGAATGGGCTTACTTTTCAGAAATACACTCATCCTTCCAAGCAAGCCTTCATCACAGACCTTACAATAGATGCAACTGTAACAGATGAGGTCTAAACCTAACGCTACAAAGGTTGAGAACTTGGAAGAGCAGCATCTGGAGTTTGCAGTTATTAAACAGACTTCATTGACCAAAGATGCAGAGATGCCAATTGACCACCATCAGCTTCTGGGATTCTTTTTTTACGTAGATCTCATAACAGCCATGACTAAAATGAAGCCTTTCTCACTTCAGAAGATAACTAGCACTGAATACTGCATTGCAACTCTAGCAACACAGGTTATCACTCACCTGCTATATTGGTCTGGTTCCCACCAGAATACTCTCCAAGCCAGCCGCTGCAGCCTGCACCAGTGACATGGAGAAGGTAACCTCTGACTGTTGACTGAGGATCACATGCAACAGCTGGGCTCTTCTGTTCCACAATTCTCCGCTCAAGCCATACAGACTTTTTGAAAGAGAGCCTGAACTTTTTAAGGGGTTGATCTAAATCTTGGACTGTGAAGGACTGATCCCAAGCACCACCACCTTTCGCTCCAGATGCATAGCAAGGTTTTCAGTTTTCTCTGCTCTACCACACACACATAGCAGCATGTACTTGAGGGGAAAAAATCCCAAAACCAAAACAAACCCAAAGCCCCAAACAACCCTTTCTCCCTCTCAAAAAACCCTTTCTGAAACAAAACACTACATTGCACACAGCTTTTTGCACTGGAAAAGGATGAGACAATAAAAAACATATAACAGACATTAGTTAGTTAGTTGCTTGACACATTTGTGGAAGCTACTCAGATCCTATGGCAAGAGTGTGGTACAGAACTGAATAAGTGCATTCCATTACTTTCTATTTCTGTTTTAAAAAATACAGTTAAGATTTTCTTTAAAATTGCTGCAGAAGCCAACTACCATCAGCAAAAAAACTCAACAAACCCAAGCCTTTGAAAGATCTGAGGACAAGTGAATGAGTGTTGCATGACACCCTTATTATGACCAGGGCTATTTAAAAATACGGTATAGTTATTAAAAAGCATCTAGCAGCCAGATATTCTGTTTCAAAATTCTATATAGGAGCATTAAAAGTAACCATAAAAATATATCCAAGCTAAAACTTGCTGGACATGAACTTTTTGCAAACTGCATTCTGATTTAATGATTTTTTAGCTTGAGGGAGTGCAAGAAACCAAGTGGTTTGAGACACAGTTTGCATGCCGCTAGCATGTGTTGCAGCAGGACTTCTTCAAGAAAACAAAACAAAAAACAACAATCAAAACCAACGTGACAAACAAGCCCTAATAATCAGTTGAAATGCTAATGTTTTCAGAAGTAGTTACCAGATAAAATGAGATAAGAGAGAAGTGCTACATCCTGTTCATGTTTCTCAGATCAGATTTCTATAATGCCAAGGAAGACATGAATTGTTACAAGGGAGGATGTGTTATTTTATCATGTGTATTGACCAGTACTTCCATGTATAGACACAACTTACATAATTAATTTTAGATCCTGATAGTAAATTTGTTTTTTGACTCACAACTACAGCTTTGTGTGGGAACAATTCTAGTCAGTTTAATAGAATTACATCAAAGCACTAGCCTCTGAAGAGCTCTCTCAAAATAACCTAGTATTTTCCTGTGATTTTACAAATGTTTGCTGGTTTTACGACTAGAGGAGTGACAGAAACAAAGAAATAGATATGTTGAGCAACTACTAAGTTGATGAACGGGTATAAACAAAATACATGACATTTAAGGCACAAACTCTCTTATAAATTCACTCTCAACAGCTGGGGTTAAACTAGAGGCTTTATATATATTAATTTTCTTATAAACAGTGATAAATATAATTTACTATGTTCATTTGTAATACTGGTATATGCAATAAAAAGGTATGTTTACATAATAACTCATTGAAAAGTATTTACCTCTATCTAAACCCCTTTTTGAATACTAAGTCCCATAATCAAAAAAACCCCAAACGGTGGTAGTGGTGATGAGTTTTAGTTTGGGTTTTTTATATACCTGTAAGGAAAATTCAGTGAGTTGCTTAAAAGGCCTTAGTTTCACGCAGCCCCTCCATTAAGTTTATGTGTCACATTCTAGAGTACCTGGAATCATTTAATATATTTATATCCAGAAGCAGTCAGAAAGACAAGTCTTACTGCCGTGGAATAGGGTTCTAGCTTCTCCATTTTCAAACAGAGATTTCCTGTGACGTTTTCCATCAATCACTGCAACATTCATTTGGAAAGATATCCAAGTATTTCCAATACTTTACAAATGACTGAAGAAGCAATGGGCAAAGCAGTTGTTGCAGAAAAATAAAAATAAATGCTAAACCAAAAGCTTCACTCTGAAGTTGTTATTTATTTTAATTCTGTAAAACGGGCAGAGAAGTGATTCAATTTACTGCCACTGATTTCCATACTATTCTTCCTTTAGCAAAAGGATCTAATGCGTATAAAGCAGAGAGTGCTCTATATCCCACTCCTGACCCATGAGCTTTTGGATTCCACTCCAGACATTTCATGTCCTGCTTAACTTAGATCTTTTTTAGGAGGACCTGGAAGAACCACTATGGCCTACAGTTGGACTGCCTGGTAAGCAGGCATCAAGCAAATCACCGCAGTCAACAGCAGGGGAGCCTATCCTCTACAAAACAGCATTTACCCACTTCCTTATTTCTAAAGCTGCATGCTACTTGACTTCTCCATCTTCAAGAGAAGAGGGAGAGGAAAAAATATGGATCACCAGGAAGGATATGTGGAAAACTTGCTGACCCAAAGCCTCATTCCTTACTCCTCATGGAAGGAGAGCTCCCGCTAACTTCAAAGGAATATTTACTCACATAAGGAGAACAAGACCTGCACTTACCACTTAAGTTGCATGCAAATGTAAAAACAATCAGGCACATAATGCTTGGGAGCAGTGGGCTGACTCTGCAGCAGTAGAGTATTATTTCTATACCAATGGCTGGGCAACCACTAAGTTAAGTACAGTGCTTCAACAGTAATTGATATTTTATCTACTAATGGAAACAGCTGACTGAAAGTCAGCTTTAGTGAGAACCCACCATGCTGTGCACAGTGCCAGAACCAAGTTATTTACATGAAAAGTTTAAACAGTGAAGTCCCACAACTAATTTAAGAAATTGCTTGGTAACATGGTAATTTAAACCTAATTTGAAGTAAATGAATGCTTTTGAACAGTGAAATGTGACCTGTTCTGCAGTACAAGCAAAATATCTGCTTAGTATGACGCAAAGGCAAGTGCTCACTCCATCAGCTCTTTCTAACTAGTGAAATCAATCTTTAGCAGTTTCATTTCAGGTATGTGCATGCTGCTGTGGCTACAATGGACTTTTCATTGTAAACATTCTCAGGTGCTTATAGCTTAAATACAAAAATTCCCTGCAGCAAGAAACTTGCCATTAAAGTTCTCAGTCTATAAGAGATTTTTAAAAGATTACTATTATATCTCCAGATAAAATGTCCAAAGCAGTTTACTGAATTAAGTGTCTTTCACCAAACTCCTACTTTTGAGAAATGAAAACTTAACAATTGATTAGTCTAGGATGAGTTTAATGACATTTGCAATGCTTTGGAATTAGGATAGCTATGGTAACAAACAGTGAATAACTATGACTACTTCAAGGAGTAAATATTTTCACTGGCAAAATTAAACCTTCATAGGCCCATTTTAAACAAAGAAAATAAAATTTCACCACTTTTGTATTTTCTTTCAAAGTGGGCAGCAGAGATTTAGTTTGCTGTGGTATTTTTCTCCCCCATGCTTAAAAGCAACCTACTGATACATGCCGCTCAAAATCCCACTCACATCATCACCTACCCTAACAAAATTCCAAGACAATTACAGTTTACAGGCACAGTGCTGCAAACAGGTGTAATTAACTTTGCATGCATGAGTACCTCCTCTGAAAGGAAGAGCAGCCCACACATGCTCACAAATTTACATCACTGGGCCCTCTTAAATGTCCCTTTTAAAAAGACATGATAGGGTTTAATGAATATTGAAGTTACGCTGTAGAATTTTGCAGCAACAGTATGGTTATTGTTTTTTCAAACTCGCTCAAAACACAAGGATTCTATTCTATATTCTACTGCATTCTATATGCTTTTCCTTTCTATATTCTGTATACTATTCTATCCTATAGACACATAGAGCAATTTTTGTTGTATGCTGCTTAGTCTCTACAGAATCTAATGAACGCATTAATTTGTATGCAACCTTAGCCAGTCCAGTCTGAAAATTCACTAAAACGAGCAACATATTATTGGCAATTTAACACTTCTTACTACTCCCTCATTTTTAAACACAGACATCCTAGCTACAACAATATGTGTAAACACAGGCATCCTAGCTATAACAATATGTCAGGTATGCACCACAGCGCGTACATTATAGTGGCCCAAGATACACCAAGATCTCCAGTTTCTCTTTATAGTTATTTCACCATAGATTTTTAAGAAGGCAAGCTCCTGAACACAGAATCACAGAATTATTACGGTTGGAAAGGATCCTCAAGATCATCTAGTCCAACAGATAGCCCTACACTACTCTTATCCCTAAATCATCCCCTGAAGAAACACATCTATCCTCTTCTTAAAAACCTCCAGGGATGGTGACTCCATCCCCTCCCTGGGCAGCCTATTCCAATATCTAACCACTCTTTCAGTAAAGAAATTCTTCCTAATATCTAATCTAAACCTACCCTGGCACAGCTTAAGCACATTCCCTCTAGTCCTGTCACTAGTCACAAGGGAGAAGAGGCCAACACCTGCCTCCCTAGAATGGCCTTTCAAGTAGCTGAAGAGAGCAATAAGGCCTCCCCTCAGCCCCCTCTTCTCCAGGCTAAACAACCCCAACTCCTTAAGCCTCTCCTCATAAGGCCTGTTCTCCAGACCCCTGATTAGCTTAGTTGCCCTTCTCTGCACCCTCTCTAGTAGCTCAATGTCCTTCCTAAACTGCGGTGCCCAAAACTGCACACAGTACTCGAGGTGTGGCCTCACCAGTGCCGAGTACTGTGGCAAGATCACCTCCCTGCTCCTGCTGGTCACACTATTGCTGATGCAAGCCAGGATGCCATTGGCCTTCTTAGCCACCTGGGCACACTGCTGACTCATGTTCAGCCGGCCGTCAATCAGCACCCCCAGGTCCTTCTCTGCTGGGGAGCTCTCCAGCCACACCTTCCCGAGCCTGTAGCGCTGCTAGGGGTTGTTACGGCCAAAATGTAGGACTCTACTTTTACCCTTATTAAAACTCAATCAGCTCAGCTATGAATTAGTGCATGTTTTCATTTTGGCAATTATCTTTGTCTAAATTCCACTATAAAAAAAGCAAAAACTTGTTAAACAGCCTTAGATTTCACCATTAAAAAAATTAACCTTGAAAAAGATCTGAACAGACATATGAAATGGATTACATGGCTATTATGTATATTTTTCCCCCTGTAAACTGTTGCCTGTATTTCATATACCTCTGAAGACACGAACAGATACCAGCTTGACTGTAAATGTCCAGTCTGCACTGGCAGGTAAAACACTCTCAACTGCGTATTACTGTTCTACGTTATGGTTGAACTTTGCAACAGATAGTGATTTTCTTTCATAAACCTCCCTAAAACAAGAGATTCATGATAAATCTAAATTCTTAACCACTACGAACTGCAAATGGGCAATAAAGGCAAGAAGGTAATACAAAAGGAATGTCATCGATATTCAAAGCAAGTGCCATAACCTCTAACACTTAAAATTACTCCAAGAACTGGTAAGGAACATGACAAAAGAAATGCAGTATTCCTGTGAAAAGGCCAAAAGACAAGAGTATACTTACTGAAAATGCAATTTAAGTTCCAACTACTAGTTGAGAGTGTAAAGTCTTTTAACTTGATTATACCTTACTCTGGTGCCACTCTAATAGTTGTCTTCTCTTCAGACTAAATACACAAGCTCTTCTTCTCAATCTAAATCCAATCACAAACCAGTGTTGGAAATGCTCCACTCTTGCAACTACATACATGATCCTATTCCACCTCTTTCCTTACTCCCTCCTTTTCTGTACTGTAGTCCTTTTTATTCAATGCTCTTCTGGGAGCATTATCTCTCACTTAATAATAACATTAACTAGAAATTTTAATTTTGGCTTTTAAACAACATGAAACTAATTTTGAAAAATCTTCCTATTCCACAGCAATAACAGTTTTTATCTGCCTTCAAACATATACGAATATCTAAAAGACAACAACAGGAGAAATGTTACTTTCTTGCTTTCTGTAACAAATCAGAGTCCATTCGGGTAACAGCTCTGCTAATTTCAGGTGCTAGTGCACTAGCTTCACAGAAATATTCACAATAAACGCTTTCTTTTGCTTTAATAGTTGATATACCAAGTAGGTGCACCAAGGTTTGTCAATGGCAACATGTGTTTCTTAATCTTCAGAATAACTGCCTCTTATTCTATATGTTATTTTAATGTAAATAAAAGCAATAAAGGAAAAAGCATCAGTCTGTTGAAATGGTAGTTTCTGTTAATTATGAATACAATACAACTAGCATCTTTACAGCAAAACATAAGTGCTGCTCTGCACAATTTCACAAGAACAGGCCGAATTCATAGGGAGTCTAGCTGGAATAAACGAATACAGCAATTGTATTTCAGCCGGTCTGTACCATTAAGAAAGCCAGTGTAAATAAGCTGCCTTTCCATTACATACTGCCCTTTTATATTAACCTTTGTAGTAAAAAAACCCATTTTATCCAAATGGAAACAAAGTGTTTACAATAACTATCAGTTTTGAATGTATCTGGATGAAACAAATAATAAGGATCTGTACCTTTCTGAGAGGTATCTCAAGGGAAAGAACAGGAAAGTGACAACAAAGACTTGTGACATAACAGCACGCAATGTTTTTACAAAGCTGCCCAAGTTCCATACAGCGCTGAAGACTAGTTTTCCCTGGAAACTTTTTTTTCCCTTTATTTCAGTTCCCTTGGGACCCTTGACCATATACTATACTTTGGACTGACTCGGAGGTTGGAAGGGACCTTAAAGATCATCTAGTTCCAACACCCCTGCCATGGGCAGGGATGCCACCCACTAGACCAGGTTGCCCAGGGCCACATCCAGCCTGGCCTTGAACAGTGCCAGGGATGGGACATTCACAACCTCTCTGGGCAACCTGTTCCCAAAATCACAGGAAGACATACTGCTGGCTTTCAGCCAGTTCCTTCTTGAATGCGTCTTACCCTTTCCACTTATACCTGGCTACTATTTAAGAGTAGTAAATCAAATACTGTTGTCTGTTTTTTAAAAATCAGTTGCAGGTTATCCATAAAAGAAAAAAGCACGCTCCATTCCATTAACAACTTTCTTTTTGTTCTTTTAGTTATCGTATACATACAACAGGATTTTTTTTGTTCTTGGTGATTGGATTTTTCACTATTTTTTGAATGTTTACTTATGTTTGGTATCTTGCCATTTCCACCAGACAGTTTCTCCAGTGGTTTTGGGGTTTTATTAAAAAAACATTGCTCACATAGCAACGGGGAAGAGAAAAAAACCAGTATTTTTTTGAAAACCCTCTCCAGGAAATTGCATTGTAAACTCACAAAATCTGGCAGAGTGACGAAGCAGGGGAGGATCTTACATCTTTTTAACGAAAGTTTTGAAGCTAACCAGTTTTCAAGTACAGCGTTTAAAAAACAAAAAGGAAAACAAATGACTTCGCTTGATCAAAAGAGGCCTTTGACGGAGAATAGAAGGGAACAAAAATGCATGCTTGTATTATGAAATTCAACAGAAGACGAGAAAATACTGGAAAAAAATCTACTGATAGGATTACATTTTGTTCCCAGAGAGAGTTTACATATTTCATCCTTTCACCACTTTTCAAAGCTTCCATATTTTTTTCCAGTATTTCAATATAGCTGAATTTGAAACTCTCTCTTGCTTCTCACATCTTCCGTATATGACACTTGCTTAGGACTGTGAACGTCCCCAAGGAGACTATTGCCAGAACACAGTATGCGGAGGCAAGGGCTGAGCTGAAAGACTATAAAATAAACTGCAGCCATGAAGTGGCTACTATTGCAGGCAGAATGCCACCTTTCATAGGAGCAAGCAGGAGGCACCAAATGCTTGCAGTACAAGGCACAGGTGGAACATGCTGCTGCACGGCACTTCAAGTTCAGAAAATACTTCTACTTCCTTTTTGCAAGCCATTTCTAATCTACTCCTCTTCAGCTACCCTGAGCTCCTTTTGAAGACTTTAAGTGGTGATGTTTCTGTAAGGGAGAGAGCCAAAGACACCTGGAAACCCCAAAACACTACAAATAAATATTTATCACTGATTCAACTGAATTCAGTAATACACAATTCAAGGCAGAATAATGACTTGCTACACGATGCTACCTACCACCTGCAGAACAATTTTGTCAAACTATATTGTTTGGTTTGGCTGTTACTTATTTTATATCACATTTTCATTTCCAAGTTTTAATACAAAACAAATATGTAAGTAATTAAATGGGTATAAAAAGAAGTAAACCCCAATTTATTTCATTTTAAAAAATTTTTCTTTTTTATCATCAGTGCTCCACAAATAGCTTATGTTTGAAGCAATGCTCAAAGCTGTGCTCAAGATACCTTATTACGAAAGAGAGCACTAATCTTGGCTGAAGTAGTACTACTATTCAATGAAAAATAAAAAGCAAAAAAATACTAGAGGAAAGTCAAGCATGGAGACAACAGGTTCAAATGAAGGATCAGTATTTTTCTATACTAAATTTGTTAATTTTCCAGCTATATAAAATTACCACATACATTTTTGTTATTAAATTATATAATGTAACAGTACAATAAACATATTAGGTAAATCTCACAGGCACTTTAGTTCATCACAAGCAAGCGTGGCCATATATTTAAAGTTACTTGTACGTTCCTTATACACTGCTACTGTGAAAAAAGTTTTACTGTGAATAACTACAAATCAATTTTCCCCAAGTATATAGCATATGGAAAATACATGGAAAAACTCATCTGCAGCATATTCTTAAATACAGATTTTATTACAACTTGAATGGAGCAATGATAGAAGTTACTGTTCAGAAGAATATTATGTATATTTTTTGCACATTTATGCCTTCATCGTAACTTGCAAATAAAACTGCTTTGCAGAGCAAATTAGTAAGGCCTGATGTAAAGCAAAGATACAGTTTTGCACTACTTTTCTGACAGGTGTGCATATAATAACATGCTGTTACTGGGAAAAATACACATTTCATATAAACCCTTTAAGAACAAGCAAGAAAACATTTAAGACACAACACATTGAATGGATACTTGCAACAGTTTATGAATACTGACAGAACAGATCTGACCTAACTGACTTAAGGCTTTTGAAAAGAACTTCAGAGAACCATTGTAACAACATATTAAAGAAGCAAAAATAACACAAAAGAGAATATGATCAAGTTATTTCTCACAATATTAAAATGAAAGAAGTTTAGGTGCTGGAATTAATAGTCACTTTATTTTTCATTATGCTGTGTGGGCTATCTACTCTTCATAAAGAGACTTGCATACCATTTTTAGTAACTGATATCTGTGTTGCAAGGTCATTGCATCAGATTTAAATACTATGCATTTAAGACATAAGAAATTTGATTTTGCAGCAGTACTTGTTGAGACAAAATTCCCATTGATTTCAGTGAAACTCATCTGCATAAAGACTGCAGGGTGGAGCACATAGTACTTTCTGAGTAATAGTTTTAACATACATGCACTATGACCATGTAAATTGATTTTGACATTTTATATTCTTTTGTTTGCTTAAACTGTCTGTGCAAAGCCAGATCATGTAAACATTAAAGAGCATAAAATATAATGAAGTGCTGCAGGCAACAGCCTTGCTCAAATCTAGCAGAGGTTGAGCGTTTGACACTGTCTCCCACAGCATCCTTGCAGCTAAACTGAGCAGGTGTGGTCTGGATGATTGGCGAGAGAGGTGGATTGTGAACTGGTTGAAGGACAGAAGTCAGAGAGGCATGGTCAATAGGATGGAGTCTAGATGGAGGCCTGTGTCTAGTGGAGTCCCTCAGGGGTCAGTACTGGGACCAGTACTTTTCAATCTATTCATTAATGACTTGGATGAGGGAACAGAGTGTGCTCTCAGCAAGTTTGCTGATGACACTAAAGTGGGTGGAGTGGCTGACACACCAGAGGGTTGTGCTGCCATTCAGCGAGACTTAGACAGGCTGGAGAGTTGGGCAGGGAGAAATTTAATGAAATTCAATAAGGCCAAGTGTTGAGTTTTGCACCTGGGAANCTTGGAGAAGAGGAGACTAAGGGATGACCTTATCTATGCTTTTAAATATGTGAAGGGTGGGTGTCGGGAGGATGGGGTCAGGCTCTTCTCAGTGAAGCCCAGTGGACAGGACAAGAGGCAATGGCTGTAAGCTGAAGCATAGGAGATTCCGTGTGAATATACATAGAAATTTTTTCCCAGTGAGGGTGCCAGAGCACTGGAACAGACTGCCATGAGGGGTTGTGGAGTCTCCTTCTCTGGAGATATTCAAAACCCGTCTGGATGCGCTTCTGTGTGACCTGGTCTAGGGAATCCTGCTGTGGCAGGGGGTCTGGACTAGATGATCTTTTGAGGTCCCTTCCAACTCCTAATATTCTGTGGTTCTGTGAAGTAAACACACGATGTACCCTGCACACTGTGTCCATTTTTATTTAGAGATGTCATTTATACTGATATGGGTCAAATTAATTTAATACAGGAAAAAAAGGTTGCAAAGTTATACATATGTGTAGAGCAGTATAAAGTTGTGCTAACCTACACACTTATAAAATGATAAAATTCAGTACTGGTGTATTTTCCAACTCATAACACAGAAGGCTTTTAGAAACTAGCAGGAAGCTACTAAAGAATTTAAACCAAGAAAGCATATAGCCAATACATAAGTATGCATTATCAAGGCATTTTCTGACATACGCTTGTTCTAGTAAGTTGACTTTAGATGTCTCTGTAAGTAACTTATAGAAACAATTTGTGTTCATGCAGGCAGATAGACAAATGCTAAGCCTTGGCTTGCAACAGGAAACAGCCAGATTTGCATGAGTAAACAGTGAAAACAGGAACTTTGAAAGGCCCTGGGTGGAAGGTTTATTTGTATCTCAACTATAAAACCAGAATGCAATGTACTGTTAGAATAATTCACTGCGTGAGAAAATTGGGGGGGGGGTTATTTATACACACACTGTGATGCCAAACCTGACACCATACTTCCAATGTTTTTGCTTATACAGTAGTGACAGAATTGGATAATTTTCTCTGATTTTTGTACTATCCCTCATTGGAATTATGAGCTAAGCAGACTTAGACATTCATGAGTCCCCAGTAAGCTGTGGGAATCTTGGCTTCTGAGCTACAGGAAGTATGTTCACTGTGGCTACACACTTCCAACTTTATAAAAGGATAAGCGTACTTTTGGCATACGGTCCTGTATGCAAAAATGATTTACCAAATGGAAAACGGAAGCTTAAATATTTATAGTGGAGCTTAAATACTGTATTATAGATAAAACTTCCTTTCTGAAGAAATGCAACATTAAACCAAAACAAAGGGTAGCTAGAAGAAATGAGCTTAGTTGCCTCAGTTCAGTCTCTACTAAAAAACCACTCCATACCACAAACGCTGCCCTCAAAACTGGCAGCCTTGATGGACATGGGGATTGAATGAGTGTGGAAATTGAATTATACCATCACGCTCTGTAGGTGGTCCTTATGGATCAGCATACTGGAGTGTTTCAGAAGTCGGTAGCACTCCTGCCCATGATGCATCTGCTCTGTGGACACAAGCCTTCAGACTGAAGCTCTCCCAGTATGACAATATTCAAGGGAACTAAGTACAGTTAAAAAAAATATTTATTTGAAACAGTAATTTAAGATAAATGTCTCTTAAAAATAGACATTTGCAATAGGAACTCTCATTGCAGGCTCCTGCTAATCTGATTTAAGCATGATTTTGTTTCCACTCAGGAAGCTTAAATTAATTTAGCTGTTCCTGAACACTGTTACAGAAAGATAAGTATCCAGTGGCTTACAAGTACAGTTCCTTGCTCAACAGACACATCTGCTACACAGTCAGGTTATGCTGAAAATTTGTTTGCTTTAGCTACCATTACACAAGGGATTTATACTGTTACACTGTTATATCATAACATTCAGGTTTTAGACTACAGATTGCCTACAGACTGAAAAGCAGAAGAATTCAGATTCATATGCATGTTAAATTACCAGCCGTGAGAAAATCTCTGGCACACTCCCCACACTGATGAGACTTTGTAATTAATGCACCCCAACACCGAGAAATCTAATGTGATCTGATTTCCCACTATTGCCTACTTTCTTGTTCTACAGATGACAATGATGATGATAATAATAACAATGATTTGGTAAATTTTCAGTCCAGGGCTACTTTTTCATTTAAAAAGTTGTTGATTGGTAATTCATCCTGTGAATGGAAGAAATCATTTTGGTAAGCAACGAAAGGCAGGCAAAAAGTGATAAAAAATGTCAAAATAAGTAATAGTCTATGAAGGAGAAGCTGAAGTCTCCCATTGTTTTTCAGAGACCAGTAAAATAGTTTTTGAACAAAGACAATTCTGTTCAGCTCTTCCACAATTACATGGAGGACTCCATCAAGTCAATTAAAAAATCAACACACCTGACTCTCCGTGAAGTTTCCTAACTCTAGGACTTCTCTTTCACTTTCAAAATGAAAGGTAAATACTGACGAACAAATTAAGACAATGACTTAAGACAGCCAAAATCACTGTTTGAGGGATGTCTGATTAGATGATATCAGTTCAGATAGTTAAGTCTGTTCCTCTTTGCATACTACTCCTGCTATCAATACATATGGGCAGGTATCATGAGATAACCCACAAGCAGACTGGCATGATACACGGAGAAGCGGAGAAGCTTTGTCCTTATGCAAAAATTCACAATGTGGCACACATTGTTGGCAATTTTTCTAAAAAAATACAGACTGTTTCCAGACACTACTTTGATGCTAACAGCCACAGGGAATACCCGAATATCGTCAGTACAACAAACACCTTAAGTTGAATTTCCTTCTATTTCTAGCTGATATGATAAGGTTGTTCCTGCTGATTTTTCATTTAAACGCACAGCCTGCCACCTAAGAAAGGCAAACAATGCCCCACCTCATTTTCCATACAGCTTTCTCTTTAAAACAAAATATCAACAAATAGTTCGGAAAATATTGTAATATGAAGCCATCTACACTCCTAGAAATAAAAAAGTTTCAGTAAAACCTGACGCCTCCTTGTAAATTATGCCTTAAACCTCCCTAAGACAAACAGGAAAAGATACTATTACCTCATGTCTGACTATTCAGAGAATATATTCATTCATGGAAAATACTTCTGCAAGTGAAATGAACTAACATTATTTCCTCTGTTTATTACATAGCAAACAAGACATCCAGGTACCTTTTTAACCCATACCTTCCTGAAAAGAGTAAATTCCTTTTATTTATCAAGAAAAGTGAACATTGGTCTTGGTGCAGATAATCGTATTAGCACAAAACCTTGCTCAACAAGACAAAACTAGACGTTTTTACAGAGGCATGCTGCAACAGTTTCCACTGTGATCCTCAACTGCAACAATTTCTGATCTCCAATTTAGACAGCTACTCAAATTCACACTATTGAGGTAATAACATCACACCCTCTGTTTTCATGTGCATTTTCAGAGAAATGACTTGATTTGCAAGCAACACATCCAGAATTCATTAATCACTAATCTCCATGTGCAACTTAATCCCATGACAATCACATCATCTTTCAGATCATTCATATGGCCTTTACTGTAAATGCAATGTCTATGGCCAGCCCAAAACACAGACAAGTTGAAAGGAACTACATAAAGACAGACCCATCAGGGTGACGTTACATCCTGCATCTGTAAAATTAAATTACTGCTTCCATGGCCACAGCTTTCTCTCAACATCATAATTGTATCAGGCTCTGTGACACCTTAAGTAAACAGAAGTTCCCTCTCAGGAAAAGTAAACCAAGATAATGCCGACGTTTACACAAAGGAAAGCACTGTCACATTGCTCTGCATCACAGTAAAAGCATTTTATTTCAAGATGACAAGGAGCTACAGAAACCTTCTGCAAGATGGAAACGTATTTTTCTTTTTCTTGCACTGTATTAGTCCAATGAAGGGGAAGGTTTTTGCTCGCAGGAACTTATTTCCAGGAGAATTGGTGCAGACCTGTGCAGCCTGCTTCTTCACCCACAGCCCACGAGGGATGTCCCTCCAAGAGGCACAGATCTGGTGCACAGTATCGACATTTTAGGCAAAGTGTCAGTCTTAATTGTAAGTTTAAAACTGAAGCTAAGTGCTACCAGATCACAGCAGAAATAAAAGCCTGTGGCTGCTCCTGTCTGCTCTGGCTTAGCCTCACAGCCACACAAATAGGTAATGAGAGTCCAGTAAGCCTGTTAAGACACAAACTGGCAGCAAACAAACAGTCTCAAGCATAGCTAGCAAGGACAGCCTCACCTCCCAAAGGATCATATATGGTTGAAACTTACTTAGCAGTGCATTTATAACTCCAAGCTCTGTACTTTAAGCCAAAGATTATAAGTATGCATTATGAAAAGAACACATGCTGTCTAAATGGTTAAATCTTTGTGTTTCTAAATCTCTGTCAGATCCTTAGAGTGCTCTCTCAGGAGAAAAAAACCCCAACAAACCAAACACAAACCAACCAAACCAAAAAAACAACAAACAAATGACATCTGCATTCCATCCAGAGGGACTTGTACAAACTTGAAAAGCGGGCCCATGAGAGCTGTATGAGCTTCAACAAGTCCAAGTGTAAGGTCTTGTACTTGGGACAGGGCAATCCTAGGCATGAGTACAGTCTGGGAGATGAGCTCATTGAGAGCATCTACATGGAGAAGGACTTGGGAGCACTGGTGGACAAAAAGGTGGGAGATGATTCTATGAGCCAGCAATGTGCGCTTGAAGACCAGAAAACTAACCATATCCTTGGCTGCATCAGAAGATGAATGACCAGTAGGTCAAGGGAGGTGATTCTGCCTCTCTGCTCTCCTTCATGAGACCCCACCTAGAGTACTACATCGAGTTCTGTGGTCCTCAGCCATGGACGTTTTAGTGTGGGTCCAGAGGAGGACCATGAAGATGATCAGAGGGCTGGAGCACCTCTCCTATGAGGACAGGCTGAGAGAGTTGGGATTGTTCAGCCTGGAGAAGAGAAGGTGTGTGGTGGACCTTATAGCATCCTTTCAGTACCTAAAGGGGACCTATAAAAAGGAGGGCAGAGAGACTCTTTACCAAGTTAGAAAGCAATAGAACAAGGGGAAACAACTTCAAACTGAAGGAGGGAAGATTTACATTAGATATTAGGAAAAAATCCTTTATTTAGTGAGTGGTGAGGCAGGAACAGGTTGCTCAGAGAGGTTGTGGATGCCCCATCCCTGGCAGTGTTGAAGGCCAGGTTGGATGGGGCCCTGGGCCACCTGGTCTAGTGGGTGGCAACCACAACCATGACAGGGGTGTTGGAGCCAGATGATCTTTAAGGTCCCTTCCAACATGGCCCATTCTATGAATTCTATGAAAAAAAAACTCACAAAATTTTTTCCATAAGAATTATATTTAATAATGTGCCCATTACTTGGCTGGGGGCCAAGGCCTATTGTGTCTCTGGTGGCTCACTGACTGCCCTGTTCTAGCTTCCTTTTGATGTGGCAGGCTATTCAGCAGAAATAGAAAGCACAGTCATCATGGTAAGGTCACATTAATTTCGTGAAAATGGACTCAGAAGCATTTCTTTTTGGGTTAGTTCTATGACTGCAATTTTCATATAGGATCATAGGATTGTCAGAGTTGGAAGGGACCTCAAAGATCATCCAGTTCCAACCCCCCTGCCTGGCAGGGACACCAGCCACTCAATCAGATTACCCAGGGCCCCATCAAGCTTTGTCTTAAGAGAGGTCTTAAGCTTCCAGGGATGAGGCTTTCACAACCTCTCTGGGCAACCTGTTCCACTGCCTAACCACCGTCACAGTGAAGAACTTCTTCCTAATATCCAGCCTAAATCTACCCTCCTCTAGCTTACACCCATTTCCCCTGGTTCTATCACTGTCTGACCTCCTAAAAAGTCCCTTGCCAGCTTTCTTGTAGGCCCCCTTCAGATACTGGAAGGCCACAATAAGGTTTCTTCGGAGCCTTCTCCTCTGCAGACTGAACAATCCCAACTCTCTCAGTCTGTCCCCATAGGAGAGGTGCTCCAGTCCTCTGGTCATTCTCGTGGTCATTCTCTGGACTCGCTCCAGCACCCCCGTATCCCTCTTGTAATAGTGGCTCCAGAACTGGACGCAGTATTCCAGGTGGGGTCTCACGAGTGCAGAGTAGAGGGGGAGAATCACCTCCCTCGACCTGCTGGCCACGCTTCTCTTGATGCAGCCTAGCATACGGTTGGCCTTCTGGGCTGCAAGCGCACACTGGCAGCTCATGTCGAGCTTCTCATCCACCAACACCCCCAAGTCTCTTTCCGCAGGGCTGCTCTCAAGCCAGTCCTCGCCCAGCCTGTATCAGAGCTTGTGATTGCCCCACCCCAGGTGTAGGACCTCGCACTTGTTCTTGTTGAACTTCTCCAGGCCCACCTCTCCAGCCTGTCCAGGTCCCTCTGGATGAGTCCACAGTCAGAGAAGCAGGTGTTAATTTAGCAACAAAATTATTCCAGAGTACACAAAACCAAGCCCCTGTTTCTGTTAGCTCAGGCTCTGGTGCCCTTCCTGTTACTTCTGAACTGTGTATGTGAGTTATGGTTAGGCAGCACAAAAAATAAGGGAAAGTTCTTTAGAAGTGACCGTTCCTTTCAACAGTCCTTTCATGCAACTGCTGAACATGGTCATACATAACTTTGTATTATTTCTGTGTACAGATAAACAAACAAAAGCTACATTTATAAGATCAAATTATAATAAACAATATCTCCTGTTAAATACAAAGCATTAATGCTATGTTACTCTATTGTGCCTTCAAAACACATGGCACATTTATAAAACATAATTTATTAAATTATTGCAGGTTCAGAAATTAATTGATACATCCAAATATAAATAACAGTAGTCAACAGCACAGATATGTTATTTTCTACACTGGTGTTAGGCTGGGAAAAAAGCCCAATCCTGAAATACCTAATAGTTTTAACCTGAAATCTGAACAGAATAGTAACTGTAGTGTTCACTTGCTTTGCAATACAGCATGAATACTTTATGTGGTATGACTTACTTTTAATGAAATACATAGCAATCCAAGATACGAGTACAGACTGGGCAAGGAACTTGATGAAAGCAGCTGTGCAGAGAAGGACTTGGGGGTCATAGTAGATGAAAAGCTGGATATGAGCCAACAATGTATACTTGCAGCCCAGAAAGCCATCCGTGTCCCGGGCTGCATTAGGAGAGACATGACCAGTGGGGTCTAGGGAGGTGATTCTGCCCCTCTACTCTGCCCTTGTAAGACCCCACCTGGAGTACTGCATCCAGTTCTGGGGCCCTCAGCATAAGAAGGATGTGGACTTGTTAGAGTGGGTCCAGAGAAGGGCCACAAAGATGATCAGGGTACTAGAGCACCTCTACTACAAGGATAAGATGAGAGAGTTGGGGTTGTTTGTTGCAGCACGACAATATGCCATACACGACAACTATTCTGAAGGTTGAGTTCAGACGGATCTGACACATACACATACACAAAAGACGTGCAGCAAGTGGTCGCATTTAATAAAAAAGAAAATAAAATAGGCCAAGCAAAAGTACAAGAGTCACAGGTAGAGACTATATACAAGAAGATGGCTAGCAAGATTCTGTTGTTAGCAAGCATCTTTTATACCTTTACAGAAAGGATAATGACCAATTAGCAAGTGACACTTACATATACAAATTATACTAACCAATTAAGAAGCAACACTTACTAGCAAAAACAACTACCATAAATAAGGATAAAAACAGTGCACTTCAAAGAAATGTGAATGTGATAAAACTGGCACTGTGTGGTGTGGGAAGGATAAGATGCTAAGGCTATGTGGGGCGCCAAGGCCTCTGTGTGCAGCTGCAAAGGCTCCTGCTAGGTGAATCCCACTTTCTCTCCCAGGCTATCTAACCGCTTTCTTGTGAGAAACTGACCTCGGCCTCGTCCAGCCTCCCCTCTGCTAGGCCCTAGACCCTACAGCCCACAATAGCATGCCACAACAGTTGTTCAGCCTGGAGAAGAGAAGGCTTAGAGGGGACCCTATAGCAGCCTTTCAGTACCCAAAGAGGAATTACAAGATAGAGGGGGAAAGACTTTTCAGCTGGTCAGATTGCAATAGGACAAGTGGGAATGGGTACAAGCTGAAGGAGAGGAGATTTAGACTGGAAATTAGAAGGAGGTTCTTTACTCAGAGGGTCCTAAGGCACTGGAACAGGTTGCTCAGAGAGTTTGTGGATGCCCCATTCCTGGCAGTGTTCACGGCCAGGCTGGATGTGGCCCTGGATGACCTGGTCTAGAGGGTGGCATCCCTGTCTATGCCAGGGGGATTGGAGCTAGATGATCTTTAAGGTCCCTTCTAACCTGGGCCATTCTATCATCCTGTACTTGAAGAACAGGTTCAGCNTGAAGAACAGCTTCAGCACTACCTACTGAAACTTGACCAAAATAAGTCTATGGGCCCTGATAACATACATCCTAGGGTCCTGAGGGAATCACAGAATCGCAGAATATTAGGAGTTGGAAGGGACCTCAAAAAGATCATCCAGCCCAAACCCACTGTCACAGCAGGATTCCCTAGACCAGGTCACA
>VWZX01008722.1:161425-178566 GCA_013399015.1 Galbula dea | reverse complement strand
AGCAGATATCAGGGAAATTGAAATCCCCCACAAGAACAAGGGCACATGACTTGGCTATCTCGCCCAGTTGTTTGTAAAACACCTCATCCACCTCTCTACTCTGACTAGGAGGTCTGTAGCACACACCCACAACAACACCTGCCTTGCTGGCCTTAGTACCATATGCACACAATACCTGACCCATATGCACACAACCTTTTCATCATCATGTTGCAACTCAACACAGTCATAACAATTCCTAACNGCAAAGACCCTCATTCCCCTTTGAGAAAGGTGACTTCTGTTTGGTGTCCATAATCCTGGTGCTGTGTAGGCCATCCTGTTGTCAAAAAATCTAAATTTATGACGGTGACACCAGCTACGAAGCCATGTGTTAATGGACTGAATGCGGTTAATCTGTCCTGGATCACTGCCTGCATCTGGAAGAACAGACGAAAAAATAACTTGTGCCCCAGAATCCTTCATCACTTGCCCCAAAGCCCTGAAGTCCCTTTTTATTGTTCTAGGACTACCATGTGCTACTTCCTCTCCTCCCATGTGAAAGATCAGGAGTGGATAGTAGTCCGAGGATCGCACTAGGTTAGGGAGTTTTCTAGTGATATCCCTAACCCTGGCTCCAGGGAGGCAGCATACCTCCCTATGAGAAGGGTCTGGTCGACATATTGGCCCCTCTGTTCCCTTCAAAAAGGAGTCACCCATGACCATAACCTTTCTGCTTTTCTTTGTGGCAGATGTTGTAATAGTACCATGCTTTTTTGAGCGTGCACATACCTCACATTCTATCTCTTATTTCATTAATTGTTCCTGCTGTTTCTTCTCTAATTAATTCTTTAATTGTTCTGTTAAACTCTCCTTATCTCAGTGCATGGAGTTTCATATTTTTCTCCTGTCTTTCCTTCCCATCCTGCTGGAGTTCGGATGGGTAGGCAGTGTGCAAGTGGCTGTGTGGAGCTCAGCTGCCAGCTGGGTCAAAACCATTACAACATCACTTCTCCAAAGTCAATGGAAATTCAGAGTCCTAAAGGACTTAAAATCTTTTGTACCTAATTAATTTCATAAATTTGTCCATAGTATTTTCTTTATTCAGAGAATAAAGTAATATTAAAACAGTAAAAATAAAAAATTTCTTTCAGAAATTTAAGGATGTTTAAGTTGACTGAAAGAAATGTTACACTAGCCGTGACATATGAAGGTAATTTTAACAACATTTGGACCATACAGTGAATAAATAGAAGTGGGAGAGCTACTGCATTTTGTTTCTAATTTTAGAAAAGTTCTTGTTTTATTTTAGCACCCCATTAATTTTTTTGAGTTACCAGATAGTTTACAAGATAGGTAGTAATGTGAATCACTAAGTATTGTAGTACCAATGACAATGAACTTTACAAGACAGGGATGGGTGAAAGTAACTTTATTTTGGATCCTAGGAAATGAACTCAAATACAAGCATGGGGCATTCTATATAAAAAGGATCAGAGAGAGGTGAAAAGCTCTCTGACATGCCTACCCAAGGGAGCTGCAAGTTTGCTAGATCCTGCTTTTTTCACTACTTGCTTGTGTCTATTGTCAGCAGATGAATGCTTCCCACTGAATTAAGTGCACATCTCCTGTGACACAAAGGGATGTCCCCTGCTAACCTCTTTCCCAGAAGAATTTCACTTTGAAGGTAGGTTGACAGATGGAAGACCTACTCCTCTTGCCCTCACAGTACAACAAAATGACATAGTTCCTTTCCTCTCCAAACCACAATATTTTTACCCTGCAGAAATTCAGGTGTTATGAAAAACGACCACCTCATTGAGATCATGAAACATGCATGGTCATAATACAAATGTTTACACATATGAACTCTAACTTCTTGATTCTATAGCATCATTTAGTTCTGTTCTATAAAATGTGGAAAAATGAATGATATTTTCACTTTCTTATGCTGGAGCAAGAAGTAATAACATACAGAGCATGACAATGCCTGAAGAGAAGTACACATTGCAAATTTTGGGGTTAAAAGGGAGATTTTAATTCTTGGACGTGCTCAGATCAGTGTTGCAGGTGATAATAAAGTGTAATGCAGTGTTAGAGGTGGCACAGGTCTATACACATGAATTGCTAGAGACTACTGTGATAGGAAGAGGAAGATTGCTGGAAAAGCAATGTGTGTAATCCCACAATGAGACAGTGCAAATATGTTTGTTTTTCTTTAATATTTTTAATCAGGAACGTAATTCAGGAAGATATGCAGTCAAACAGAGTTTGTTATACCCAGGCAGGTGAGTTCACCTGTTATTCATCAAGGTATCTCTGATTATATGTTTTTACTTTCTGAATGTTTTAAGGTATTCCAAAGTATTTTAAACTCTTTTTCTCTCAGAGTGCTGTAGTGTAAATTTGTTTGTTTTGTTTTAAAAAAAGTTTATTAAAGAAATAGAGGAATAAACACTTTTTTTTCTTCTTCGTAGTGCCTAGTGCAGTAAAGGCCTTCATCCTTCACTCATGTTATAAGATTAATCACAGTAAAGGTAACCAAGACCCAAACCCACTATAGATTTAAGATAATATTTTTAGGTCACAAAACAGTGTAGGTGATCTGCAATTCTAAGCACCTGATGGAAGTAAAATGCAGAATTTGAAGTGTATGTATGATTTTTAAAACTGAAACGGCTGTAACTACCATCCTACTTCCAGAAGTGTGCCCTGAGCATATGTCCATCTTTGGTGTCTGAAGAGCAGAGCTCCCAGGCCAATGTCACAGAAATTATTTAGCCTTCTATTGTCAGTAAGAGGACATGAGGAAAGACAAAGTCACAGTTGAACTCTGCCTCCAAGTCAGGTGGACCAGTGAAAATTTTCTGCATACAGGCTATCAGGTTGACTGCATGGGGTTTTATATTCAGTAGAAACACCCTCTTAAAAAAAGAGAACCTTCCTAATTCCAATTTCAATATGACCCTCAATGCTTTTTTGTGCTACGGTGAAATTCTGCAGCTCTGACAGGTTGAAAATGTACCTCTGTTCTGTTATGTTCTTGTGACATAGCAGATAAAATTATTAATTAACAGTTCAGCGATTTAGAGCTAACAATTGTTGTGGATACAGAATTTGTAATGTATTGGATACATGTAATGTATTGGATATAGTCTATTCATTTAATTGTCTAAATCATCTTCTTAACCAAAACACTGTGATTTGAAATTTCTCCTCACTATCATCTCATTATGACTTCTTCCCCCCCACCCTCCTGTAAATTGCAGCAGACAGGAGGAGACAGACAAGTCTTTGGGATTTATAGTCAATTGTTTATGTTCATACAGCAATGAAAAAAAGTCAGGTAACCTCATGCAATGATACCAAAGCAGCTGTAGTAAAAATTCAGGGAAACTGGTCACACTCAACTACTTTTTCACCTCAGGAGCATGGAAGTTGAATATGTTTAACATTTATGACCTAATACCAACACAACTATTAATTTACATACAAACACACTAATTGGCCTGCCACAGCTGATGATGAAGATGCTTTCCAAAACACACCTGTTTCTTCCATTTAGCCCCATTTTTTTTTCTTAAGTATTTTCATACATTTATGTTAAATATTGTTTTCTACCTCATTAAGAAAACAGACCTAATATAGAATCTGTTAGAAAAAGGTATGAAAATTACACTAAATGGTAAAAATTGTTTCCTATATATGTTCTTTAAAAGCATTCTTGAGCAGCTGTCTAGATAACTCCCCAAAAAAGAAAATTCTGTCATTGTTGTATGAAGTATTATTTACATTTATAGCTATGTTATATATAAAATTTGTGCCTGTTAATTATATTTTCTAAGTATTAAGTTGCCAGTTCAGTGTTACTAGAACATATAATCTCTGCTACTGTTAATATTTTTATGGAGAATGCAGCAATTAACTAATGTTCTTATTCCTCAGTCAAAAGTTTTTAGCTTTCATTGAGTGGTACCCTTTGGAATGAGAAACATAGTTGGTTTTCTTTCATTTGAAAGCAAAAGCTTATATTCGTTTCTTTCTTACAGTATCTTTCAATAAAAATTTAACATAGGATATTTAATGAAAGAATCCTCCTTCTGATTTTGTTGCTTTACAACCCTTTACTTTGGTTGAGGGAACTACTTTGGTATGGGTATGGGAATTGTAAGGTTACAGTGCCGAGGTATTGTTGCAGGCTTCAGGTGCTGCACTTTCTGCTTGAGAGAATTTCAAGATAATGTTTGTCCAACAGTAAAATTTCAAACACATCAGAAACCACAGTGAAATGAATGCAGAACTGAAGAAGAGACTATTATTCCAGAGAGCAACAGACTGTCTCAGTATAAGGGAAAGTGAGACTGTACTGTCAAAGACATCAAGGAAAGGGATTCTGGGATTCTGGAGTGGATTAGAAAAGGTGTGGTTAGTAGGCAGAGAGAGGTTCTTCTCCCTCTTTACTCTACCCTGGTGAGGTTGCATCTGGAATACTGTGTCCAGTTCTGGGCCCCTCAGTTGAAGAAGGATAGGGAACTGCTTGAAAGAGTCCAGCACAGAGCCACAAAGGTGATGAAGGGGCTGGAACACCTTCCTTCTGAGGAAAGGACGAGGGAGCTGGGTCTCTTTAGCTTGGAGAAGAGGAGACTAAGGGGTGACCTCATCTATGTTTTTAAGTATATGAAGGGTGAGTGTCAGGAGGATGGGGTCAGGCTCTTCTCGGTGAAGCCCAGTGACAAGACAAGGGGCAATGGTTATAAGCTGAAGCATAGGAGGTTCTGTGTGAATCCATGTAGAAATTTTTTCCCAGTGAGGGTGACAGAGCACTGGAACAGACTGCCCAGAGAGATTGTGGAGTCTCCTTCTCTGGAGATATTCAAAACCTGTCTGGACGCTCTTCTGTGTGACCTGGTCTAAGGAATCCTGCTGTGGCAGAGGCGTTGGACTAAATGATCTTTCAAGGTCCCTTCCAACTCCTAACATTCTGTGATTCTGTGAAAGGAATATCAAAAGTATTTTCTTGACTTGACAAGTGCTCATCAGGGGATAAAATTTTCTGAGTGAAATGAGTTTAAAGAAATGTGCAGGTAACCTTCAGTTTTAGGCAGTTTTCTTTAGTTCCCACAGAAAACACAATATTCTAAAACCTCCTATTTGTTTTCTGCTCTGTAGTTTCTTCTCTGGACATCTTAGGTTGAATGGTCTCTTATCACTGCCAGGTAGATAAAAAATAATTCTGTGTGCCTCATATGTAACACAGGCAGAAGCCTGAGCAACTTTGTGAAAACAGAAGGTTAAATGAGTATTGCTGGTATGACATGATATTTTAGATCTTATGCTAAAACTTATGGACAGGAAATATCTGTTCTGAATGAAATTCACACCATTGGTTTTCACTTTCTCCTTTGATAAATGTATTGTTTGAGTCAGTTCAAAGCTACTAAGCTTCCAGTGCCTTCAGCTCTCACAATTTTTCTAGAAACTTCCTAATGTTATATGTTAATCTCAAAATATAATGTTATATGTTAATCTTAAATCCCTGAGTACTGTGATGTTCAATAATCTTAACCTTTTTTCACTATGGTTTTTCCTTAATTCTTAACAAACACTTTTAGGCTTCATGTCTACAGAGCAAAATTTGACATCTATGTGCATGGAATGCTGAGAATGAGATACCAGCAGGGAAAAGAAGAAATAAAAACCTGAAGAAAACCCCAAACTATATTACCATATTTGGATCACATGGCTTGTAAGATGATAAAAAATATTCTGACTTGCCTGCCAATAATGGTGTTTGAATATCAGAGTCTGACTTCTTGTAAATTCAGTTTGAATTTCTACATGTAAGTTTATGGATTTAAGAGATGTGGATCTTGCATATACCCTGGCTTTCATTTTATGATGCCCCTTTAATGGAAATGGTCAGCTTTATCCATACTGTGTCTAATTGTGTGTGTTAATAAGTATTCTGCTCAATACATTATTTCTGCTTGGGAACAGGAATTGCGTTTACATATTGACTGCAGATACTAGTATTGATGTTCCTGATATATCTCTTGTTTTTGTGATGATTCTCTCAGTTTCTTTTTCAAGCAGGTATATTTTCCCCACATGTTTTGTTTACAGTCTTGTTATATTGATCTCCTCTTTCATGTGGTCTCTTCATTGCCTTTGTTATTTTACAGTGAAAATATTGTAATATAATGAAATAATAAATAAAAACTATTACCTATAAAAGAAAGAAGGAATGACTACAGCCTTGTAATTCTTAGTGAAGCAAGTTTGTTTACATATTTTGACAATAGGCTTAAGATGTTGCTTCTTCTGACAATCTGGATCCTGAAGTTGTTCCTCTACCAGTCTACGGTGGGTTTGTGCTGGACATGCTTGGATGAGAATGTTCAGGAAAGTTCTCAAGGCTTTGCTGTTGTTTTTGCCTCCGGGTGGGGCTGTGGTAATCTGCAGATAACATATTTAAGAGGGGAAAGCAACCTGTCTGGGGGGGTGTTTATATTCTGTTGTTTTGTTTTGCAAGATGGGGAGAGAGAGTTGCAAGATGGAGAGAGAGGTGTGCTTGTGAAACTCACCATTTGTGCATGCCCATGTGTGAGTGCGTGCTGCCCTACCCCAGCTCCTATTGTTGCTTTATGAGAAGGAGGAAGGGGGAAGATCTGGAAAGCCATTTCCTCTGACATCTGATGAGCTGTGGATCCCTATGGAAAGACAGGTGGTGGAGAACTCTTGTCTGCTGCAGCCTGTGGAAGACTTGAGGGAGAAGAGCAGGCAAGCTCTACCTAAGGATTCCATGGTTCCATCATTTTTCAAAAGTCCTGGCTGACTGGAGAGGTACCAGCAGACTGGAAATCAGCCAATGTTAACCCCATATATAAGAAGGGAAGGAAGGATGATCCGAGAAATTACAAGCCTGTTAGTCTGACTTCTGTGCCAGGAAAGCTGATGGAGCAGATCATCCTGAGTACGCTTCTGCAGCATTTGCAAAGTGGCCAGGGGATCAGGTCCAATAAGCATGGATTCACAAAAGGCAGGTCCTGTACGACTAACCTGATCTCCTTCTATGATGGGGTGACTCGTGTATTAGATGAAGGAAGGGCTGTGGATGCTGTCTACCTTGTCTTTAGCAAGGCGTTTGACACAGTTTCCCACAGCATTCTCCTTGAGAAGCTGGCTGCTCGTGGCTTGGATGAGCACACCCTTGGCTGGATCAAAAATTGGTTGGATGGCCGAGTCCAGAGGGTTGTGCTCAATGGAGTCAAGTCCGGTTGGCGGCCGGTCACGAGCGGTGTCCCTCAGGGGTCAGTGCTGGGGCCTCTCCTGTTCAACATCTTTATTGATGACTTGGATGAGGGGATAGAGTGCACCCTTAGTAAGTTTGCAGATGACACTAAGCTGGGTGGGAGTGTCGATCTGCTTGAGGGTAGGCAGGCTCTGCAGAGGGACCTAGATAGGCTGGATAGATGGGCAGAGACCAATGGGATGAGTTTTAATAAGGCTAAATGTAAAGTCCTGCATTTTGGGCGTAACAACCCCCAGCAGCGCTACAGGCTCGGGAAGGTGTGGCTGGAGAGCTCCCCAGCAGAGAAGGACCTGGGGGTGCTGATTGACAGCTGGCTGAACATGAGCCAGCAGTGTGCCCAGGTGGCTAAGAAGGCCAATGGCATCCTGGCTTGTATCAGGAATAGTGTGACCAGCAGGAGCAGGGAGGTGATCTTGCCACTGTACTCGGCACTGGTGAGGCCACACCTCGAGTACTGTGTGCAGTTTTGGGCACCCCAGTATAGGAAGGACATTGAGGTACTAGAGAGGGTGCAGAGAAGGGCAACTAAGCTAATCAGGGGTCTGGAGAACAGGCCTTATGAAGAGAGGCTTAGGGAGCTGGGGTTGTTTAGCCTGGAGAAGAGGAGGCTGAGGGGAGACCTTATCGCTCTCTTCAGCTACTTGCAAGGCCATTCTAGGGAGGTGGGTGTTGGCCTCTTCTCCTTTGTGACTAGTGACAGGACTATAAGGGGGAATGGGCTTAAGTTGTGCCAGGGTAGGTTTAGATTAGATATTAGGAAGAATTTCTTTACTGAAAGAGTGGTTAGATATTGGAATAGGCTGCCCAGGGAGGTGGTGGAGTCACTATCCCTGGAGGTTTTTAAGAAGAGGATTGATGTGTTTCTTCAGGGGATGATTTAGGAATAAGAGTAGTGTAGGGCTATCGGTTGGACTAGATGATCTTGAGGGTCCTTTCCAACCATAATGATTCTGTAGTTCCAATGGAGAAGACCTGCAGGTGCTGAGACCCTCAGGAGAGATGCTATGTGGCCTTGAGGAAAGACTATGTGGGGTTTTTCCCTCAAGGGAAGGGAGAAGTGGTTTGGGTAGGGAAGGAACTTTGTATATAAGTTTTGGGTGGGTGTATTATTGCCCTACCTGGATTCAATTGTCGTTTGGATGATTTTTCTTTAAATTAAACTTTGGGTTTCCCTATGTCTGGTTCTGGTTTTGCCTGTGATCTTAAGAGGTGATAAGCCCTCCTTGTCCTTTCCCTTGAGCCTTCTCTTGTATTTTGTATTGTGTGACCTTATCTAGGGTGTCCTGCTTTGGCAGGGGGGGTGGACTTGATGATCTTTCTAGGTCCCTTCCAACCCCTAACATTCTATGATTCTATGATACTATGATATGAGCAAGCAACTGCATGGTTTGCCCACCAGGGAAAATAAACCACAACAGAGATAAAAAAGTGGCACAGAAAATCCTGTTATTTGAATCAGAAACATCCAACATGTTGACATCCACTCTCCATACTGCATTAATTTTATGTTATTTGTGTGCTTGCTCCTTCTTCCCTTCTCTGAAACAGTGGTGACTACTATGGATACAGATAAGGTGGTGTACTTAGATGGGAACTTCCAGATTTCTGTTTATAATCTTTACTTTCCACGTATATCATTACGACTTCTGGCATGCCATGGTAAATATGGTAGTGTAAGTGCCAGTGGTCCCTTCCAATCAGAGCTGAGAGTGTTCTTAGAATAAGAAAGAATTTCTGTTTCTACCGTGTTTGGCACTATTTGTATAAAACAGGTATCATTCTTTGAAATACAAGGTATTATTCCAAGTGCACTTAAAGGCAGTTTTATTTAGTAAGACTACACTTCTTCCATATCAATGAAGTGTTTAGCCTAGTGTTTAGGATTTGGCTCTCTCCCCAGCGGGGCCCAAGTTTGATTCCCGGTCAGGGAAGAATCCTCCTTTGGCAGGGGGGGTGGACTAGATGATCTTTAGAGGTCTCTTCCAACCCCTGACATTCTGTGATTCTGTGGTATTGGAACATGTGATGTAATCTTGAAAAGAAATAAAGTGGACAAAACTCAGTCCCTTATATATATGGGAGCTTGCCCTCTTTCACATGAATTTTAAAAATCAAATATGAAGAATGATATTTTTCCCCTGTTCCAGTCTTCAAAATGTTAGGCAATGTTAGTAGTAATCTGAGGAGATTGAAACAGTCATTCTTCTGTACCCATTTTCTTTAGTGTGTCTTCTACACTTCACACAAATCATGTTGAAAGACTCAGCTCTTTTCCCATCAATGTAAAGGACAAAGATACTTTCCCAGTATTCATAGAATCATAGAACGTCTGGGGTTGTAAGTTACTCTAAAGATCATCATCCCATGGGCAGGGATGCCACCCACTAGACTAGGTTTCCCAGGGCCCCATCCAACCTGGAGTTGAACATTGGCAGAGAAGGGGCATCCACAACCTCTCTGGGCAACCTGTGCCACTGCCTCACAACTCTCTGGCAAAAAATTTCTCCCTAACATCTAGTCAAACCATCCCTCTTTCAGCTTAAAACCATTCCTCCTTGTCCTGTCACTATCTTCCCATGTAGAAAGTCTCTGTCACTCTTTTGGAATGATAAAGCAGCAAGCAGTAGGACTGAAAATAAGAGTAAATGGGTTTCAAATGAAACTGTATGTATGAATGATCGCTTAAGTCATACATAAACTCTTTAACATTATATCTACAGAAATTTATGCAGGAATACTAAAGAAAGTTCACTTAAAATGTGGACAGGACATCATTTCAGTGTCACTTTTTTTTTATATCAACTGGGAACAAAAGTTCATGTACTAAGTTTAATAAATGAGTAGTTCATTGCAAGGTACCTAATGATTTATTATTTGCATTACTATTAGTATTACTGTTACTATTGTTATTTCAAACTTTTGACTCTATCTTTTTTTTTTTTTTGGACATAGGACATATAATACAGAAGACTATTACTAGAATTTTATACTGATGGCATATCGTGAATGGTAGATGTAACATTGACAGAGAAGTACCATTGCTAAAATGTCGGTTTCCATATCTTATTATTATGGATATGAACACTCAAGTTACTGTACATTATGTTTTTAATCTTTTAGTATATCTCTTATACCTACCTTTCACAAAGGCACCAACAAAACAGACAATGATAGCTCCTGACTAAACCAAATTGTAAATTCAGATGTTAATCAGGAATATGCTACAACACAACCAACTCCTAGGATTTAAGGAATATTCTTTCTAGAAAGATGAACCAAAATATATGTATATATACTCATAAAGGGAAAACCTCACACCCAAGGATATACAGAAAATATACAGTTACCAAGGAAGGGTGAGGAGTCACTGAATCTGCAGAAGCTCCCTCTGCAAGTTTGTCATCGACACCAAGCTGTGTGGTACGGTTGATACGCTGGAGGAGAGGGATGCCATTCAGAGGGACCTGGACAGGCTGGAGAGGTGAACCCATGCCAACCTCATGAAGTTCAACAAGAGCAAGTGTAAGGTCCTACACCTGGGTAGAGGCAATCCCAAACACCAGTACAGGCTGGGTGAGGGCTGGCTTGAGAGCAGCTCTGAGGAAAGAGACTTGGGGGTGTTGGTGGACGAGAAGCTCGACATGAGCCACCAGTGTGCGCTTGCAGCCCAGAAGGCCAACCTTATCCTGGGCTGCATCAAGAGAAGCATGGCCAGCAGGTCGAGGGAGGTGATTCTCCCCCTCTACTCTGCACTCGTGAGACCCCACATGGAATACTGCGTCCAGTTCTGGAGCCTCTATTACAAGAGGGATACAGGGATGCTGGAGCGAGAGAAGGGCCACGAGCATGATTAGAGAACTGGAGCACCTCTCCTACGAGGACAGACTGGAAGAGTTGGGATTGTTCAGTCTGCAGAAGAGAAGGCTCTGAGGGGACCTTATTGTAGCCTTCCAGTTTCTGAAGGGGGCCTACAAGAAAGCTGGTGAGGGACTTTTTAGGTGGTCAGATAGTGATAGAACCAGGGGAAATGGGTGTAAGCTAGGGGAGGGTAGATTTAGGTGGATATTAGGAAGAAGTTCTTCACTATGAGGGTTGTTAAGCAGTGGAACAGGTTGCCCAGAGAGGTTGTGGAAGCCTCATCCCTGGAAGCTTGATGAAGCTTTGACAAGGCTTGATGGGGCCCTGGGTAACCTGATCTAGTGGATGGTGTCCCTGCCAGTCAGTGGGGTTGCAACTTGATGATCTTTGAGGTCCCTTTCAACTCTGACAATCATATGATCCTATGATCCTAAGTATCCTTAGACAGCATCCCACACCTAAGGGGAGGGTTCAAGACTGCAGGGTCTGCTTATTCTGAGGGAAACCAACTCCAATGGTTCTCTAGCAGGTCTTCATTTATACCTCAGTTGAGGGTACACTGTGATCATTCTAATTAGTTAGAGAAGCAATCTCACAACAAAAACAGAGTAAGGGCCTGGGTTCTGATGTGTCAGTTAATGACCAGGAGACGCTGGGCTGGTCTTTATCTGGTCTCCAGCAAACCCTGTCCTTTTGTTAGTTACCTATCAAGGGTTTATATTTCTCTCAGGTTTTTGCCAGCTGTTTCTGTCAGGTGGTTGCACCTTCCACACTACTTTTTAAAATAAAAAATATGTTTGGGTTCATCAAGCTGCTTAGGTTCTCTATAACCAAACACTTTTCCTGTTTTACAGTTAGGTTGTATGGAAGATACAGTACTTTATTTGGCATAGTCTCAAGCTGCGCTCACCAGAAAGCACCATTGCTAGGTTTCTGTCTCAAAACTTATTTCCTTGTAGTGATATACACTGAGTATACTGGCTTTGGAGAATCCAAAAGGGACCTCAGAAATTGTCTACCATGGAATAGCTTCCAAGTTTGCAGTGCATCCATCTTCATTAGTCTTTTATGATAACATTGTTTCACAAATCTCTGTGGAGTTACTCTTGGTCTGCTCCAACACACTTGAAGAAAAATGAGTCAGTTATTTCAAGCAAGTGTTTCTCTACTTAAAGAGGTATCTGATAAGCCGAGGATAATCAGGATTATTTCTTCTTTCTGACTGTAAGATGATCTTAGTCTGCAGTATGCAAACACAAATGACCAAAGAAAATCCTTAACTTGTACAACACCATAAAAATTGTACAACACTATAAAAATGTCAAGTGCTAGGAAACTGCACTGAAAGATGAGGAAAGAAGATAGTTACTTTTAAAATGTGTTTGTAGAAAAATGCCAACATGAATAAAGTATATCTACAATTCAACTTAAGAAGGGATGTTAAAGACATTCCCACAAAAACACATGAAGGAGCCTATTGAAATGATGCTTTTATTAAAAATATGGTGGCAGAAAAAGGTAGTCCTAAAGTCACAGGAAACATGGCTTCATTGAAGCTTAAAATTCTTCTGAAGGCCAGTGTACAGCATCTGAAGAATAAAATAAAGTCTGATTCAGAAAGCTGTTCGTGTGGCTTGTTGTTAACAGTTGTATGCCAGTAAATTTTCCGGAAAGTAATAATGGCACGAGTTTTCCACAAGGCAGTGTGGCACAGTTAAAATGTTTGTTATTCTTGGTGCTTGCTCTTCCACAGTTTTAGTCGACAGTAGATCAGACATATTTGCTATAGCCATGTCAATTTAAGAGACAGTATTGGAAATATAAAAACTCAATAGAGAATCTTCTTGTTTTGAGGATTTCTTACGTATTTTCCGCACCTGCAGGTATATCTGGCAGAAGTAAACCGCTGGCTCTTAGTAGGCAAAAAGGGGACATGAACATAGACAATATTGCCGTAACAGGTGCTGTTCTTGCCTCTCCTGGACTGCAATGATGTCACGCTCAGCATCCCTTCCATGTGTTTTAAAAGGAATATCTGGCTGTTACATTAATTTGCATGGATAAAAAATCATCCAAACTCCAGATTTTTGACCTTGTCATTAAACTCTGACTCAGATTTAACTAACTCCAGTTGTCAATAAGCATGCTGCAATAATATTCTCTTTTGAGTTTTAGAATTGTGTACAGTAGAAACTATGTCAGCTGAAGAGGGTTTAGCTGCTAAACTCCTATTGGATAGACAACCTAATGAAGCATTTCTGACCTGTCGTCACTTCAGTGCTTCCTTCACCAGTTAGTTAGAAATAGAAATTTATGATTTGTCTTTTATACCAGACTTCAATCCATCAAGAATACAATATAATTTCTGAGAAGAATTGGTGCTGGATAATCCTGAAGGCTTCTTCCCCCTTGGCCAATATCCCTTTTCATAGAGTTTAGGATGAAGTCTAATCTAACACTCAAATGTGTAAGATTGGGTTACATTTGGAAATAGGTAAGCTACTTCTTTTATTTCCAAAATGGTAATTATAAAATAATAAAAAATTATACTTGAAACCCAAATGAGGATGTTGTTTATTTTAGTAGAAATTTTTAGTAAAATCCAGCTGTCAAAAGTATATCTGATCATCCCTGTTCTCTAATATACAGACAGAAAAAAGGTGGTTTACATTGGTATAACAGAATGGAGAAGTACTCAGTGTCCTTCAGCAGGCTGGCTGCTCTAATGGCCTAGATAGATGCTACCCACACTAGCAGCACTGTCTAGTATAAGTGAGCACACTGCATTTTCACAGCCAGAGGCTATCATGCTGGGGCTTAAAAATGTAAGAAACTGAAAAGGTCCTTAGTCCTGCAGCGTTTTGAAAATGGCAGGTACTTGTAGCTCAGTAATGAAAATGAGGAGACAGGACCATTTAGCTCTTAAAGAATGTTTTATTTATAGAGAAACTGAAAAGCACAAGTTGATTGCCTCTCAACTTGGCTTTAAAGAGCACATCAGAGCTTACTATCTGAGATGTCTACTGAGCAGCCAGCAGCAATGGTGGTTTTTAATGAAACTGCAAAGCAATTTAAGTTAGTGGCATCTGGATATAAGTGACATTTCCACATAAAAGTGTTCCCTAAGACAACATACAGGAATGAATAATGGTGATAATAAATCTCCTTCAGAGGAGGAGAGGCAGAGGAAGTTATCTCTGGCAAAGTAAGCAGCACTTAATTTTTTTTCTGATACAAACAGTCTTCCATTCATATGTATGTCCAACCCTCTAAATGATACATTATTGAAAATTATTCATTCAGGGAAGTATTTTTTAAAGAGAAGAAGAGGCCTAGCTACGAGACAGAAATGTCTGTGAAGTATTTAGAAGTTACTAGTATAAAAACAATTATTTTTGTACTTAAAATTAATTTTATATCAGCTTATCATAAATATATGCTTCTGTGCTACTGGGAAGCTTATGCCAAACTGCCTTATGTTTAAATGTTTGTTCAGTCACAGTCTATGTAGAAGTTGTCTGAGGAAAGTAGAAAATTAAAACGCAAAAGATTTTCTTTTCCCTGTTCCTTTTCAGAGCATCAAAACAGCTTGTCTTTAATTTCTAACTCTCCACCAGACTATGTTCACTAGCATGTTCACTACCATGTGAATTTACTGAGTTCTGTAGAAAGGGAGCAGGTAGTTATTTTCCAAGGTGCATTAGCTGAAGAAGATGCTAGAACTTGCTGTAAGTCAAAATAAAATATAAAATTTCACATAGATAAATGTATTTAATTTAAGGTTTGCAATCTCTCTGTTTTAGTCCCTCCCATCCTATTTCTCTATGATTTTAGGAACCCAGAATAAAGCTTCAAAGGCTGTCTGGAACATTGTGGTACTTTTTCCATTATTTGACCTTCTAAGTTTTGTGAAACTAAGTAGATGTTGCCTATGTGTCCTTGTTCTTGTGTCTTTATAAAGACAGAGAATAAACATGAAAAGTTAAAGCAGATCATAAAAATACTGCAATAATCCATTTTAATTATGCTTAAATACTGAAGCTTGCAGGGAAATAATGGCAGCATTTCAAACCACTCTTGTGGAATAGTGTGTACTTTCTAAATAAAGTAATATAAAGCACAACCAATATCCTTTCCTAGAGTAGATTTTCCAGTGCTTGGTCCAATCTTGTAGTAATGACTAATATTCATAAGAATACCAAATGGAAATAGTAAATTGACAGGAAAGATTCATTATACAGAACAGAGAAAGCAAAATGAGAGCTTACAGGAATCAACATTCTTGGTTTATCAGTATTAAACAAGCAATTCAAAACTTTTGGGTGACATTTCACTACAACAGGAGACCAAAGTATCTCCAAATTCCTTTCCTGAGAATAGAAGTAGTTTCAGCTCTCTATATCCTTTTTTGAAAACTGAACAAAAGTATCATCTTGTATACATATGAAGATTCAGAAGCTCCAATTTACAAGCTTAGTTTTGCTAAAAACCCCACTCAAGGTGTGACATCTTTCAGAAGATCAAAAGAGAGGCACAGAAATGTGAGGAAGTTCAAATCATCTAAATTTGATAAAACATTTTTCCAAAGGAGAAGTTTTAAACTGTGCCCACAATACGAAAATAAAAGAAATAAAAATTAAGTCATCTGAGAGAATTGCATCTTGTAAATATAAATAAATTTATATTTTTGCTTGACTGATAAAATGAAGACACATTTCTAGGAGGATCTGAATAATTTAATGCTAATAAGTCAAATTTCTGAGTTCATAATTCAAGCCAATAGTTCAATGGCCATATGTTGGCTTACACATAGAATAATAGAATCATCTGGGTTGGAAAGGACCTCCAGAGGTCATCTAGTCCAACCCCCCTATAGTTAGCAGGGACATCCCCAACTAAATCAGGTTGCTCAGAACCCTGTCCAGCCTCACCTTGAATGCCCCCAGGGACGGGGCCTCAACCACCTCCCTGGGCAACATGTTCCAGTGTTCCACTACCCTCATGGTAAGGAACTTTTTCCTAATATCTAATCTAAATCTACTCTTCTCTAATTTAAAGCCTTTACCCCTTGTCCTTTCATGACAGGCCTTTGTAAACAGGCCCTCTCCAGCCTCTTTATAAGTTCCCTTCAGGTACCGGAAGGTCACTATTAGGTCCCCCCAAAGCCTTCTCTTTTCCAGGCTGAACAATCCCAGCTCCCTCAGCCTGTCTTTGTAGGGGAGGTGTTACAGCCCCCTGATCATTTTTGTAGCCCTCCTCTGGACCCGCTCCATCAGGTCCATGTCCTTTCTGTGTTGAGGGCTCCACAGCTGAACACAGTACTCCAGATGAGGTCTCACCAGAGCAGAGTAAAGTGGCAGAATCACCTCTCTTGATCTGCTGGTCACACTTTTTTTTGACGCAGCCCAGGATGCGATTTGCCTTCTGGGCTGCCAGCACGCACTGTTTTCTCATGTCCAGCTCCTCGTCCACCAACACACCCAAGCCCTTTTCTGCAGGGCTGCTCTCTATCTCCTCATCCCCCAGCCTATATTGGTAGTGAGGATTGTTCCAACCCAGGTGCAGGACCCTGCACTTGCTCTTGTTAAACTTCATGAGGTTCTTCTGGGCCCACCTCTCCAGCCTGTCCAGGTCCTTCTGGATGACATCCCGCCCCTCCAACTTATCAACAGCACCACACAGCTTAGTGTCATCAGCAAACTTGCTGATGCTGCACTCATTCCCTCTGTCAATATCGTTCATCAAAATATGAAATAGTACAGGTTCCAGTATGGACCCGTAAGGGACACCACTTGTCACTGGTCTCCATCTGGACTTTGAGCCATTGACCACTACCCTTTGGATGCAACCATCCAACCAATTCCTTACCCACTGAACAGTCCACCCATCAAATCCATAGTTCTCTAATTTGGTCAGTAAAATGTTGTGGGGGACCATGTCAAAGGCCTTACAGAAATCCAGATAGATCACATCCACAGGTAGTCCCTTGTCC
>VWZX01008722.1:96195-158050 GCA_013399015.1 Galbula dea | reverse complement strand
AGGTCAACAAAGGTTACATAAAGACCTTTGTTCTGTTCCCTACACTTCTCTTGCAGTTATCTGAGAACAAATACCATGTCTGTGGTGCTCCTGTTGGGTCTGAAACAACACTGACTTTCAGGTAAAATTCCTTCTGCTATAGCGGGTATTAGTTTGTTCAGGAGTATTCTTGCCAGGATTTTGCCAGCAATGGAGAGCAGAGTAATACCACGGTAATTTGAGGAATCTGATTTAGTACCTTTCTTCTTATACAAAATGAGGATGACTGCATCACGAAGGTCTGATGGTAGTTCGCCTAGTTCCCAGCAGTGCACCACAAACTCATGAAATTTAGCATGGAGTGCAAGGCCCCCATGTTTCCAGACTTCCGGTGGAATTCCATCAACCCCAGCTGCCTTGCCAATTTTCACCTGCTGTATAGCCTTGAGGGTTTCTCCTAAAGTGGGGGCAGTATCCAATTCGTATTTCGCCGGTTGTTGTGTGATGGACTGAATTGCTAAGTCTTGGACTACACAGCTGATACTGAAAAAAGTCTGACAGTGTTCAGACCATCGATTCAGAATGGAGGTTTTATCTGTTAGAAGAGTTTGACCATCAGCGCTGAGTAGAGGGCTTTGGACTTGGTATGTATTATGCTGTTTTCAGGGCCTCATAGAATCCTTTGTGATCACCCGTATCTGCACGTAGTTGAGTTTTTTCAGCTAGGTCGATCCACCATTTGTTCTTCATGTCACAGAGTTTCTGTTGGAGCTTGCTGCATGCAAGACGAAAGGCTGTTTTTCTTGCGTGACAGGGTGGCAGTGCAAGGTGTGCTTGGTGGGCAGTTCTCTTCTTCCTCAACAATTCCTGGATCTCTTGATTGTTTTCATCAAACCAGTCCTTGTTCTTCTTGAGGGAGAACCCTAAGGATTCTTCAGAGGATTGCAGGATGCTGTTTTTAATCTGGTGCCAAATTGTTTCTGGAGAGGAATCTGCAGAACACAGCCTGAAAACAATGCATTCTGCCACCTATGTCCCTTGAAGCATTTGATTTGGTACTTTCAAAACATACATGGGTACCTGATATGCACCTCTGTGCACTTGTCCCAAGTACCTGTGCTGGACAAAGTTTCAGACACTGTCAGCTTGTTCTTCTTTTCATTTAGATGTGGGATTTTCAGGCAGAATTATTTTTACGTAGAGCTAAGGACGATGGCTGTGCTTCGGCAAATATTCCTGACACAACCACATTTCCACATTTAAGCTTTTGTAGTTGCCTGCCTTTGAGATCTGCTTTGATCCTGTTTCTCATGTTTTGCTTCCTCAGTGTAACTGTAACCAGTTACATGAGGGAAGACATAAGCAAATGCAGGAAACAGGATTTTCTGTGACCTTTCTTACCATTTTTGTGGCTACTGAATATTTGAAAATCAATATATTTTTTACTATTCTAGAACACAATACGAAGAATAATTTGATTAGAGTAAAATAGTTTGATGGAAAAAATGCAATTATCTTCAAGCTATAATTTGATTTTGTTTGTTTGTATAAACACCTGTGGCTGTAAATTTTTTAAAAAAGTAATCAAATTCAGGACTGCTCTTAATACTTCTCCAGTTAGTGTAGTGCAGGCTCTGATTGTCCCTGCATTCATTTTGTGCACTGCCCACCTAGTCTAACATGTTTTGGTTCTGAAGCAGATATTTCACACAGGCAATGTTTTGTTTTGGTTCAGGGCTATAGCCATTGTTACAGTTTTACTGCTTCTCTCTTCCCTCTGTTTTCTCCATTTTTGTCTCTTAATTTGTCTAGCAGAGAACAAGGAAATGCAGAGATAGAAGAAACTTTTCTTCCTTCAGTGACAAAATTAGATGTTTTCAAGAAATAATTCAGTCTACACATGGTTCAGTTTTAAGTCTAAGCACACAAGATCTCAAGTTCCTCTGTATAGTTATATTCTTGCTGCATCTCTTATTGCTCAAGTGCATGAGTGCTACGTTATAGAAAATAATGACACAAATGTTTGCCATGAATACAGTACTTAGTCTTATAATTAATATAGATGTTACTGTTATATTTAATCTTGCCTCTTCTATCTTTTGATAATAACAGGAATAACCCAATGACAGAGTTCTACAAGAATTGTTTGACAGCATAACTGAAACTTGTGGGTTTTTTTTTCCTTTTTTACAGGGTATTTCAGAATAGGGTCATCAAAAATCTGAATTATTTATACTCTGACGGATGAAAATTTTACCTGCTTTCTTAAAACTCTTCCTCACCATCTGCTGTGATTGATGAGGGAAAGGAGAAATTTGATAACTTTCTAAGCAAAGAAAAATGCTTTATCAAGCTTTTAGACTCTGATTTATATGAATCTAGTTGCTTTGTTACAGCCTTGTCCTTAAGCTCTGTTGTGTGAATGTTTCAAAATGTAATCTTATTTTCTGGAAACCCAAAATCAATATAAAAAGAAGTGAAGCAGCTAAGATGTGAAAGGAAGGATTTTTCAAGTTAGAAATTAGCATGTCGTCTTTCCATTTGCTGTATTAGAACTAAAGATTTTTATGTAAAATATATTTACCCTTTCTTTAGTCCGTTAATATCCATTTAATAACAAATAGAAGTAATATTCAAAGAAATTCAGTAGGACTTTTTAATCTGTCCTACCTGAAGGTTTTTAAATAATGTAGCATTTAGAATGGTGTACAGATTATACATAAAAATGTCTTTGATTTACTTGTATTTTAAAATGAGACTTATATCTTCACAAAGAGACAAAATACCCTAGTCTGCTAATACTTCCAGTATTAGATGATTCAGTACAAAAAAAATCTCATAGCAGACCATTAGCATGAAATCTGTCCCTAAAGGACATGATGACAGTTGTTATTTTTACCTATAAAGAAGATTTAAATTTCCTAAGTTGTAGTTCTGGAGTGTCAGCCTTAGATTAAAGAAACCTACATTTATATTCCTCCTATGAGTTTTATGGATTTTGCACTGAAAAAAAAAAAAAGAAAAAGGTCTCATTATATAGCACCACTTCCTGTTTTGGTTAAGCGAATACAACTACAGAAGAAGTTGCAGGAATGTGATGTGCTGTGTATGGTGTGGTACACAGGCAGCTGGAAAAGCCATACTGATGTGTTATTACTCGTTGTACCTTTCTTAGACTCTGAGGACCTCATCCCACACAGGATGCCTGACCCTGAACTGTTTCAGATACAGGCACTCACACTTTGCTTTTCTCACAAAATATGCTTCGCCCTTCTGCATTATGCACCTGTTCAATAGCTGAGCTTTTAATGGCACTTGAGACTGATAACAGAGCTATTCTTCCTCTGTCTGCTTGGTCATGCAGATGCATGATATACTTAATCCATCTCCTGAATAAATTCCTACAACACCCACAGTGCTCTGCACCCCTTTAATAAGAGGTAGACTCACTTCCACTGTGTCTATATCTTTACTGTCTACCAGATCACAAAAGAAAGTGGGAGCTAACGCACAACATGTTCTTTATCCTACAGTTCATGTGTCAATATTGCTTGTTGTAGGATGCCTGCTGCTAAGATGAGACACTTTTTCTGTTTCCTAAGGACAGCCATATTCAGCTACCACTGGTGCTGAATGATTGGAGTGTGGCTGCTCAATGCCTGTGGCTGAATTGCTTGCTCAGTTGTTGGATGCAGAACACTAGTGATATCTTGAAAGATGCTTCCAGGTGTCTCTTGACAAAGGCTGTAATCAGATGCTGAAAACCCTGGAGTTTTTAGTTTTGCGGCTTCTTGCACAAGTCCCCACCTGCAGAACGAGAGATGACAGCTCCACCCTACCCCACAAGATGTTGCATAGATAAGCATGATGTGCCACCTCCACAGTAACAGTGACAGATTTAGCCTCTGTAAACTTAGTAACAGAACTTTAAACAATTTGATCCCCCCTTACTTAAAATCTAAATATACAAAATGGACATAATATATAATGTTTTTAAATGCTATGGTCTCTCTGCTATCTATGGGTGGTGAGTTCTTTGTCATTTTTTATAACTCTAACAAAACTATCTTTGGCTTTTCACCTCACTCTTTTTATTTTCATGCTAAGACAGAAGGTAACTAGCATTAACTCAGATTGCTTCGTCAATATCCCTGATTTTTTTTTTTAACTATCATATCTTGCTTCCAACAATGCAAATTCTAAATCTAAATCTAAATTTCACTTGTATTGAAATTTCTTAATATATCTAACTACTAAAGTCATTGTAGCACTTTTTTTTTTTTTTTTATTACAGCCTCTTGACACAGTGGCTTACTGTTTTATTACAGATGAGGAAAGAACAATTTTGTGCTGTGTAAAAACTCCTCTATATTGTCCAGAGCAATTGCCCTCAAAGGCAATGCAAATTTAAGCAGAAGGGAGAGAGGGCAGTTGCTTTTGTTCTATAGACTTACAGCTGTATCAGCCTTAACTATTAATCAGTGAAACTTTACAACTGGCAAGTTTAAATATTTGCTTCTTCAAACTTCATGGTAGCAGACCAGTTAAAGCACAATCTTCCAGCCCTACTTGCTAGAAATACTAATTTCTAGTTGTTAGGAGTGCCTGATTTGTGTTACATTTAAGGCTTTCTTACATCATCCTGTAAGTGGTGAAGGCAATTAAATATGGTTACATTTCTGCATACTTGTTTGTAAAAATAGTGTTAGTGAGCCTGTAAAGTGGTCTAGTGTAAACTTGGATAGTGAAATCCTGATTCCAGTCAGTGAAAAAAATTTAAACTAATTTTAATGGAAGGAAATTTCACTCAAATTTGAGGCATGGAAGGGGTCATAGTAATAATCTGCTCTGAACTACAGCATAATACAAGACAGAATTCCTTCAAGTGTTCCCTACATAAAGTCTGTAATCTGTGCTTGAGCTATTACATATCTTTCAGGAACACACAATTTTAATTTAAAGATCTCAGTGATGAAGAACCAAGTATTTCCCTAGGTAAATAATCTAAATAGTTGATTTGATTAACTGATAAAAATACTCACCAAGTCTAATATCAATCATCTATCTCCAATCTTCAAATACTGGCACTCGTTATGTTTCATTTGTTAAATTAGAGGGCTATTTGAAATCAGAAATTTTCTCATTGTGAGTAATTGTAGGCTGTAATCAAGTCACCTCTTACCATATCCTTGGAAATACTAGAAACTCTGCAAACCAACTTTTCCAAAACTCAGGTTACTCAATTATTTGATTTTACAAAACTTTATGTTTGTCTGTAGCCTTGTTAAAATCTAAAGGACCAAAAAAAGATGTGCTGTTCTAAAATATTGTCTTTATTGCCAGGACACGGGGGAAAAAAGGTGGGATTAAGTATAGCAATTTTTCTATAAATATAGTAGTCTCTAAAAGTATCTACTTTATATTAATCTAACTGCCAGAAATTAAACCAAAGATGGCTGTTCAGAGATAAAGAGCAAACAGCAGCAAAGATGTGATGAATGGAGTAAGCATCTACAAACTACTTGAGATGTGTCTATGTCCATGGCATGGCAAGTAGTTTATTGAGCTTGACATATTTTACATTTGGTTAATTATTTCCAAAGTTCAGACTATAAAATGAAAGGGGACCCAAAGGTTAAATATGTTGATTTGGAATGATAGCACGTTGTCAGCACACAGTGAGTTAAGTACAGACTAAGCAGGAGACCCAAGGTCTGCAGCCATTAGACTAATTTCCTGCGTGGAGAAAGGGAAGCAGCCACAGCTGAGCTATGTAAGATAAAGATATGGAGATATGCAGCTGGGACTCTGTAGTGTGCTGTATATGCACCATGTAGTGTGTTGTGCACCTGTCATGGTATAAACCCACTCATCTGGGAACAAAGCAACCATGCAGCCACTCACTCAGGCCCACCCTTCCCCGGTGGGATGGGAAGGAGAAAATACAACAAAATGCTTAAGGATTGAGACAAAGCACAGGGAGGTCTCACTCACCAGTTATGGTCACAGGTAAAAGACTCAACTTGTAGAAACAAAACCAATTTGATCAAACACACCACCAGTTCAACATCTTGGTCAGAGACATGGACAGCGGCATCGAGTGCTCCCTCAGCAAGTTTGTCATCTACACCAAGCTGTGTGGTACGGTTGATACGCTGGAGGAGAGGGATGCCATTCAGAGGGACCTGGACAGGCTGGAGAGGTGAACCCATGCCAACCTCATGAAGTTCAACAAGAGCAGGTGCAAGGTCCTACACCTGGGTAGAGGCAATCCCAAACACCAGTACAGGCTGGGTGAGGGCTGGCTTGAGAGCAGCTCTGAGGAAAGAGACTTGGGGGTGTTGGTGGACGAGAAGCTCGACATGAGCCACCAGTGTGCGCTTGCAGCCCAGAAGGCCAACCTTATCCTGGGCTGCATCAAGAGAAGCATGGCCAGCAGGTCGAGGGAGGTGATTCTCCCCCTCTACTCTGCACTCGTGAGACCCCACATGGAATACTGCGTCCAGTTCTGGAGCCTCTATTACAAGAGGGATACAGGGATGCTGGAGCGAGAGAAGGGCCACGAGCATGATTAGAGAACTGGAGCACCTCTCCTACGAGGACAGACTGGAAGAGTTGGGATTGTTCAGTCTGCAGAAGAGAAGGCTCTGAGGGGACCTTATTGTAGCCTTCCAGTTTCTGAAGGGGGCCTACAAGAAAGCTGGTGAGGGACTTTTTAGGTGGTCAGATAGTGATAGAACCAGGGGAAATGGGTGTAAGCTAGGGGAGGGTAGATTTAGGTGGATATTAGGAAGAAGTTCTTCACTATGAGGGTTGTTAAGCAGTGGAACAGGTTGCCCAGAGAGGTTGTGGAAGCCTCATCCCTGGAAACTTTTAAGACAAGGCTTGATGGGGCCCTGGGTAACCTGATCTAGTGGATTGTGTCCCTGCCAGTCAGTGGGGTTGCAACTTGATGATCTTTGAGGTCCCTTCCAACTCTGACAATCCTATGATCCTAATTCACCAATTGAATCAGAGTAGGGCAGTGACAAATACCAACGGATCTTAAATACACCTTCCTCACACCCCTCCCTTCTTTCCAGGCCCAGCTCTGCTACCTCCTCCCTACCACTGGCACAGGGGAGCAGGCAATGTGGGCCTATGGGATCCTATGTTACATCAGGGGAAAACTGTGTGGAGTTTTTCGCCTGAGGCCCATGTAAGGAATCACTCCAGCATAAGCCTCCCTCAGAGTCCTGGCTTCTTTTGGGAGCAGTCTCCTGCTCTGGCATAAGGTCCTACAACTGCTGCAGTCAGGATTCTTCTCCATCGTTGATCTCTAAAGACACCAAGAGCTCAGTCTGCCATCTCACCACAGGCCAAAGGGGAGTGGCTGCTCTGGCATACCTTCCCTTACTCCTTCCTCACTGACCTTGGTGTCCTCATGGTTGTATCTCTCTGTCTCCTGTCCCACTCCTCTCTAAAACAAAAAGAACTCCTGAAACAACAGGACCTGCCCAACAGCTTTTGCCCTCTTAAATACATTATTACAGAGGTGCTGATTGGCTTGGCCTTGGCCAGAGGTGGGTCTGACTTGGAGCTGGGGGAGCTTTTCAGAAGAGCCACGCTGGGAGCTGCTTCCCTTGCTACCAAAACCCTGCCAGACACAAACCCAACACAGTACCCTTTGAGAACTGAAAGCTAGTATTGCAAGCGTTTTCTGCTGGTTTGCTGCAGTTGGTCAACAAGGAAATTGTCTGAGATACCATTCCTTGAAGTAGCTGTAAAGGCAGGAAAGAAGTGATTACTATAATGTTTCTTCCAGCACTCTGCAGGAAGAATAATAAACATCAAGCGTAGAAAAGACTTGAGCAGAATTCAGGAAAGCTGACATCACTGTGAGAACAGAGTGTTAAGAGTTACAGGTTTTTTTTTCTGAAACTACTTACTCAGACTTCAGGGGCATATAGTCTGAGTGGAGAAAATTAAATTTTATCAAACATCCTGTTAGAGTGAATTTTTTAAGGTATTATTTAGGTGTACATTCAGTTTTAACTGTTACACATTGTAGTTTTTATATATTCAATAAGATAACATTCAGTAAGTATGATAATATATGGAGTTAATAGATTTAAATTTGTGTCTTATGAACATTTCAGGCAAAATTATTTTAGGAGGAGAGAAACTGGTAAAAGAGAGATTTTACTCTGAATTTCTCTATATTATTGACTTTTTGATGTTAGAAAGCAGCATCCAATAACACAGACTGAATATTTAAATTATAAACTCCATTTCTAAGTAAAAGAAATGTAAGCGTGTATATACTGTTGGGAGTTTTGTATGTCCATCTTTGGTTTTACTTTTTACTTTTTTATGTCAGATAATCATGGATCTATTCGGACTGAGAAGAGTTTTTGTGAGGCTGTAACTTTATTTCCCATTCAATGCTCGGTCAACACTGAATTCAGCCTGTATTACTTAGGGTTTTATCCAGTTGGGTCTTAGAAACCTCCAAGGATGAAAATTGCACAGTCTCTCTGGGCAGCATGTTTCACTGCTGGACTGTGTACATGGTGAGTATTTTGTCCCTTTTACCCCTCAGAGAATGTATACATTTCCAAACACGTCATCTTAATAGATATTTCTGTGAACATGACAAGCCCAGTACTGTCACTGCATACTTGAAACACACCATGTGTTTCTCTGTAGCTGCATACAGCACACTACATTTCATTTTAAGAAAATCAAACATTTCAGATATAACAAAATGCTGTGTGATTTGGAGGTTTTTTGGAAGATTTTGGGGGTTTTTTGTCTGTGTGGTTATTTTTTTTGTTTTGTTTTTTTTGTTTTGTCTTCTTTTCCAAAGATACTTATTCCATAGGCAAATGCATGCTTTAGAAGCTTTTATCTGGAAACAAATATCAGTGTTTGAAAAGTCTGGGTTTTTTGCTAATACTAATTTTCGGTTTGGATTTTTACTACTGGTTTGACACCCTTCCTAGAAAATGAAAGTTTTGCCATAACTAATTGTTTTCCATATCTTTTGAGTGTAAACATGGCTTCCTAAGAGATAGTAAAGATAAGCTATAGTTATGGAGGCAGAGTAGATTACTTTCAACAGCTGTTTAAAGAAGAAATATATTCATGAATGGAATAGACACCAGAGTGTCAGGAAAGAAAGATCTTGTATCTTAGGTATGTCTGTTGGTTTCTGAAGTATCATTCAAAGTAAAGGCAGTAGCAGCATCATCTCATATAGTTGCACTGTTTTTTTAACATCATACTGTATTTCTACCCAAATCAGGTTTTTATGTGTAAAAGGGAAAGAAAAAGAAACATAAGCGAGGTACAGCTAGCCAGCTCAACATGAAACTGCAGATAGACTCACTGAAACCTTGGGGATTTTTCCCATGTTCACAGTAAGATGTGCAAATAACTGGTAAAAGCAAGACTGACTTATATAGAACAACGTCAATAATTTTGAGTAAAAATATAAAATAGCTTTGTTCCATACAATTATAATAGCATCAGCAACACAGAAATGAGTAAGGAAGTGCTTTGAAATGAAAGTCGGTTTTATAGACAGAGATTCTTCCACTAAGATGGATTGTAGCCAACATATTAGCTTTTATATTTGTTCTGTCATATTTCATTATACTCAAATTCCCTTAAGTCCTTTAGTTGAATTATAAATTATGTCTTTATTTAGAAATAAATATGCCCACAAAGGCATTGTGTACCTTTTTGTGTGCAGTGTTTGGTGTTACTGACTATAGAGAGAGTAAAATACTTCAGACATTTTTCCTGCTAGTCACATAATTGCATATAGTAGTTTCAGTACAGTTGCCATTGGAAAAAAACAAAATTCATTGAATGTACATTAGGTTATCATAAAGGAATAAGTCAGTTTCCTTCTGGGAGAAGAAGAGAATGTATTAATGTATATATATTTTATGTATGCTACACAGAGCATTCAAATAATTACAGTCTATAGCCAGTAGTCAGTACAGATGTATTTCTAAAAAATGACGCAGCATATGATTTACAACAATACATTAGTCCTTAATAGGTTATAACCTAGGCAAAGGTTGCACATAATGACCTTTCCCCCCTCTATTTTCTTTCATAAAATTTGCCCTGAAGGAACTAAAAGAAGCTATAAGTCATTCCAAAATAGTCAGCTGATGTACATGAGTAGTTTTGTTGTGACTATGGGATACCTGTTGATTTACATGACACTTGGTGGTTTCCCAGAACAACTTTGAAATGGGAAAAACCTCAAGGATCTTTGCATAATAGGAATCAAGGTCATAAGCAGAAAGTAACCACCATGACTGAGACGTTTGCATAGCGTGACTGGACAATCCTGTGAAATGATGCCACATTCATTCTCTGAGTATTTCACATGCACATCATTGGTGTCACTAAGGCATTAAAAAACCAAGTGATTGATTTGTACTAATTTGTACTGATTTGACCTTTGCTATTCATTTGCTGACTACCTATGTTTTCTGATTTTTTAAATGACATTTCATAAAAATACTAGGTGAGAATTCACTGTTTCATCAAGCATTCCTACCTGAACATATTCACTAAAAGAAACTTAATGAAATAAAAACTGATTTCCATTAGCTAATAGTCTTATTTGGTCAACATTTTTGTCAAGCTCTACACTTTCCATTGATAAACGTCTTGAAACTCCTCCCCTTCTTATTAGAGAACCGAAAGGAATACATTTTCTTTAGTGTAATAACTTATCTTTTTGTCTTATTTTCAAAATGTTACAATTCAATACTTGGTGTTGCCATATAGCACCTCCAAGACTGCATTTGAGAGCACAAATAATGATTATCTGTGGTTTGAAACTAAGAAGCATACTCAATATGTTTTGAAGCAGGCAGATCCAGCACAAATAGCAAAAACGTTGGTCCCTTTGTCAGCTGAGATTTCCTTTAAGTCCTCAGCAGCTATTTTTCCTACACAAAAAGAACAATTATTCCTGACTATTCTGCCTTTAAATCATGCTCCTGTGACTTCATCTTGCATCAGACACATTATGCCAGTTTGCACTGCCCTCTGAAAAATTTTTGACTCATTATTCTTTCACTTGCTAAATGAAAATAATCTGCCACTTAAGTCACTTGCAAGCAATCATTCACTAACCTGAAATGTTTGGCAGATTTCCTCTTTTAGAGCTGTCAGGTGTATGCACAACAGGAATCTGCCATGTTCTACTGCTAGATCATGTAGCGGGTCACTAACCAGGACATGATTAAGTTGCTGATGATGTATTCACTGTGTTCACTGGCATTATTTCAAAGTCATTTATCTCCATAAAATAATTGCAGTGAATGGTTACAAACAAGCTAGGGCACAGAGGAAAATGCTCTATCCAGTTCTAGTCTCTCTAACACTTACAGTTATCAGTCATTATTAAACCTACTTATTTCCTAATGCTACTAGATATATATTTAAATTGCACATCCTGCAAATGAGACAAAGTAACTGCTCTGATGCCTGTAGTTTTGACCCTTTTTCTGATGATTTGCTGACAGTTATATCTGAATCCTGCAAATTAGACATGCATCTTTTTCCTCTTTTTTTTATACAGAAATAGTAATCTAGATTTGTTCAAGGAGTTCAACTGGGTTCAACTCATCTTGTAGCAGACAGTGTGCATATGCACATTCCTCATGAAGGGAGTAACACAAAAGGTTTTATGAATCCAGTATCCTTTGATGTTCCATTCCTGTCTTACTTGGTGATCTTTAAAATGTACTTGCACTGTTATTTCTAAAAATAATAACCAGTAAGAGTAATGATGTGTGATTTATTAACTGCATACTTAACACCAAAATAACATTAGGGGCTGCTGTGGTTTAACTCCAGTACGGAGTTAACCACCACAAAACTCCTTGCTCACTCCCTCTGCAGCAGGATAGGGAAGAGAACTGGAACTGCAAAAGTGAGTCACAATAAAAACAGTTAATGAATAAAAGAGAAAAAGAAAAATAAAACAAAACAAAACAAAGGAATAAAAAAAACCTGATGTAAAAGCTATCACTCACAAACAGCTGACAGATGCCCACCAAGTCACTGAGCAGTGGTAACCCCTAAAAAACTCTCACCAGTGGTTTTATTTAGGATAGACTATCTCTTTGGTCAGCTGTCTTGACTGCCTTCCCTCTCAGCTTTTTGTCTGCCCCCAACTTACTCTGGTGGGAGACAAAGTGAGAAATGGAGAAAACCTTGATGCTGTCTAAGCACTGCTCAGCAACGTGTAGTCAACACTGTTTTGGTCACAAAGCCAAAACTTAGAAACCTAAGGACTGCTTAACTGTATCCCAGACAAAACCAGTACAGGGGTTAAGTGTGCACTTAACACTGTTCTAATGTATCACAGAATCATTAAGGTTGGAAGAGACCTCTAAGTCTAGCCGTCAACCTATTACCACCATGCCACTAAATCGTGTCCCTCAATACCACATCTATATGTTTTTTAAACACCTCCAGGGACGCTGACTCCACTACTTGCCTGTGCAGACTGTTCCAATGCCTAACAACTCTTTCAGTGAAGAAATTCTTCCTAATATTCAATCTAGACCTCCCCTGGTGCAACTTGAGGCCATTTCCTCATCCTCTCACTGGTAACCTAGGAGAAGAGACCAACCCCCTTCTCACTACAACCTCCTTTCAGGCAGTTATAGAGAGAGAGGAGGTCTCCTCCAAGCCTCCTCTTCCTCAGACTAAACAACCCTAGTTGTCTCAGTCGCTCCTCATAAGACTTATTCTCCAGACCCCTCACCAGCCTCATTACCCTTCTCTGGACAAACTCCAGTGCCTCTATGTCTTTCCTGCAGTGACAAGTCTAAAACTGAACACAAAGAGTGGCCTCACTAGTGCCCAGTACAGGAAGGTGATCACCTCTCTAGTCCTACTAGCCACACCATTTCTGATTCAGGCCAGGATGCTGTTGGCCTTCTTGGCAACCTGGGCACACTGCTGACTCATGTTCAGCCAGCTGTTAGCCAACACCCCCAAGTCATATTCTGCAGAACAGCATCCGCTCTTCCTCAAGCATATAGCATTGCTTAGGGTCGTTGTGACCGAAGAATAAGACCTGACACTTGGCCTTGTTGAACCTTAACCCATTGGCCTCGTGTCACCAGTGCAACCTATCCAGGTCCCTCTGCAGAGTCTTCTTATTCTCAAGCAGATAAACACTTGAGCACACCCCTGTTGTTTCGCAGAGCAAACAGCTTAATTCTTCATTTCTTCCCCACTGATAGATTTCTTTTCTTACATATTGAGGCCATGTGTTTTTGTTAATCAAGAACTTGGAGCTGCTTTCTGCTGCCGTGCTTTTTGAATGTTTATGACCCAGAATGTATTATAACAGTGTCAGAGTAGACATATTAGGTATCCTTAGGAAAAAGAATATGCAACAAAAACTGTGATAGAAAATTTATTATTGTGAGATGACTGAAACAATACATGTCTACTACAATGTAACTGTGTGTGGCTGCACCACTATATATGAGTACATTTTAAAGATATCAGGATCTATACAAGATATTAATGTTGACATTATTCTGATAGAAGACAATATGTTGTTAGAGAGACAGCTCTCCTAAATCAGACTCAATTCAGAGTTTTCTTTTGAAACTATGTAGTTGGAAAGATCACTTAGAAGACAAACAATATTTTCCTTTTTGTAAATTTTTTTGTAGTCTTGTTTGGTTGGTTGTTTTGTTTTGTTTTGTTTTTTAAGTTATGTATGTTTTAAGCCATACTATAACATAATAATACTGCCATTTATGTAAGCATGTGTAGACATTCCAAAAGGAGGGCTTCTGACCTGTATTGCTATGGCCTGGGCACTTGCTGTTCTCTCTTGATGCAGTTATTAGAGGAAAACTTAATATTTGAGCTTTACATCTTTAACATCGTGTCTTCCAAAGAGGTGTTGCCACAAAATGATTATAGTTGCTATCTCAGCTCTGAACATCGCATCTGTAACAGTATAGCCCCATCATTAGCATCTTTTCAGAGATGTGTATGTGAAAGTGGTATTTAAATTCCCATTTCACAGTTCTAGAGGCTTTTCCAGACATTTTGATCCTCTGTGTTCTGCATGGGAATTGAAAAGAAAAAAATGACAAAAAAAAACCCAAAAAACCCAAACAAAAAAAAAACACAACAGAAAACAACACAACAAACAAAACCAAACCAAACCCAAAACCCAACAAACCCAAACTCAACCTATCCCTTATATATCCAATCAATATTTTAGAGAATATGTTGTAGGATTTTTAAAGAAAGCTAAAACAATCTTGTTTGAAGGTTAAGTCCTTATTCACAGAAATAGGTCATCTCATTTCAAGAGTGTAAGTTTGAGCAGAGCAAAGGGTTTGAAGAATCACAGAATGGTAGGGACCGAACAGGACCTGTGGGGATTATCCAGCCCACCCCCCTGTTAAAACAGGTTTGCCTACATCAAGTTGCACAGGAACACATACAGGTGGGTTTTGAATAATTCCAGAAAACGAGACTCCACAACCTCTCTAGGCGCCTGTTCCAGTGCTCTGTCACCCCCAAAGTAAAGAAGTTTTTCCTTAAAGTGAAAAAGAGTTGACTCAGGTCACTTTATTTTGGCTATTTTGTTTTGTTTTCTTCTTTTCATTCTTGGGTATTTACACAGAGTCTTATTGCTGCCATTTCAATTGAAGAATGCTTTTGACTAGTTCTGCAATGTTAGTCAGATAACAAAATGTCAGTGGCTTGGTATAAAAGCAAATAATTTCTTGGCAGGCTTCTCATGAATTAGGCCTCTTTTCACTGTGTAAAAAGTAAATTAAACTCCTACTTAAGTATTTTCTAATAATTTGCATAATAAACATTAATTTTCAGAATAAAATCTCTAATTTAAATTTTATTTTCTAATTGTCTACCTAACAAATACAAACAAAAAGTTAGAGAACCAGGAAATTGTAAGATGCATCCATAAAATGGACCTTTCTTCTGCATAAAACTGATTATCAGGATCCAGAAATGAAGAGGTAAAGTTTCTACCAGGATACAAAAGTTTGATTTAGATGTTAGATTTTTAATCAGAACAAAATTACATTACACTTACTAATTAAGATTTTATTACGTGCATTTGTTTCTTCCAAATTAGATAAATGGAACTTTTTGTTTACAGTTACAAAAATTGGCTTGGAGGATAAACTACACCTAGTGTATCTAGTGTACTCTGTGTTGTCTCTCAAGTCCTACCCTCCTGAAAGGATCATGTTTTCCTCCTCTGTCTCATACATGCATACACACTATAAAACAATCAGATTTCCTCTTCTGAAGGGAAATAGCTAGTCTGCAATTTCCCTAAAAATGTGTTCATTTGTTAACTTCTGAACTTTCCCTTAGTAATTTTCTGACATAATGTATATTGGCAATCTCTCAGTACTTTAAGCACTTAAGTTTCTCTCACTCTGAGGCTGTTATTAACGTGTTCACTCCCTATTTGAGAGTACTATAGGCTTTGTAAATGATTGGTTTTGACGTTCATGTTGCTTACATTTGCTCTGTCTCATATTGCCAAAGGAATTTTGACTATCTAGTCTTAACCCTACAAGGTGAGAGAACAATCAGAAGAGCCATTTTTATACTTATTTCATTTAATATACTTTCTTTGTAAACATAAGACTGAACTGAATTTTAGCAAGTCTTGGTTTCTGTTAGAGAAATGCAGAAACAGAAGTCCAAATCATGAAACATAGCTGTCAGTTAATATTGAGGTCTTTCTTGGACGTAGCAGTTATTTAGTATTGAAGTCTTTCTTGGATTTGGCCAAGCAAAGTAACAGAGATATTTCTTCCTGAAAATTGCCTGTATGGATAAAGAAATGTTTGCATCTTCAAATTCGTATTTTTAATATACTTCTGGCTCCAGCTTGCATGATATTCGAGCATCAAGATCTTAACTACTTTTACTGTTTTAAGCCTGCAATAGAGAAGTATTATGTTTCACAAATAGTGCATAAAGGTCAAGATTTAGTTTACCTACATCTTGTTATGTGAAAGTCAGGTGTTTAATTTAGAAAAAGATCTATTTTATCCAGCTGCTGATAAAAAAGAAAAGGCACTGTAGGACAACAGAGCACCCTCAGACATCAGTGGTACTTTTGTTTCTTCTGTTTCAGAAAAAAAGGCTTAATCCTTAGGTGTTGGCCATTCATCTACATTTTCTTATTGGTTCGTCCTCTTTCCTAATACCTTGAACACTTTAGTTTTCCTGCCTTTTAATTTCATTTTCGTTGAATTTGGAATATGGTAGGTCATGTCTAACCATTATGTTTGCTGTTTATCTGAGTGGTTATCTTTATGAGAATCTATATGCTGTAGAATAAAACCTGGCCCAATGTAAACAGAACTGCAAATAGAACACCTTATCACCAATTTGGAAGGAAATATCTGCCATTCAGAAACAGGCCTATGTTTGGTTAAGTATGTCTGTTGGTTGAGTAACATCTTCTGCTAGAATATAACATATAAAGGATGCTGGGTGGCATCAAATGTGGTGTGTTTTACAGAATTTCTATCTGCCCTGCCTTAAACTATACTACAGCAAGTAACTGCAAGACTCCTGGTAAACCCCCAAAATTATATTTGCACGTTACTTAGAAAAAGGTTCTATAACAATGTGACAGAAAGAAGATTAAGGAGAGAATGATATGAACTCATAGTTTAGTCATTTTGGGTATAAACCTTTGAGCTGTTTCCTTAACAGCTTTCCAAGTAGTGAAACTAGAAGAAGCAGCACAAGTTTTGGAGATCATGAAGATAATAGCTATAGCACAGAGTAGTAAAACAATGAGATATCGTAAGACTCTTTGTTTATGCCTTTCATAAGGATCTCTTAATTCCAGAGAGCATGTATTCTACTAGCTGTTGGGTTTTATTCCAACTCCAAAGGATACCATAGTTTAAAAATGATCAGATCACAAGCATAAAAGACCTGCAAATTCTGTCATCAGTGACATCGAGATCAGAGGCAGCTTGAGCTGCAGTGATCACCCATTGGTGGTATTCACAGTCCTGAGAGATATGGGGCAGGAGAGGTGTGTAGTCAAAATCCTGAATTTTAGGAAAGCAAGCTTCTAGCTCTTCAAGGAATTAGTTAACAAGACCCCCTGGGAAACAGTCCTCAGGGAAAAGAGAGTAGAACAGATCTGACAGACCTTTAAGGATGCCTTTCATAGAATGCAAGAGTTCTCGATCTCCAGGTCTAAGAAATCAGTCAAAGAAGGGGAGAGACCAGCACGGATGAGTCATGTCCTACAGGTCAAACTAAAGAGCAAGAGGAAATTGCACAAACAGTGGAAGCAGGTAGGAGTATCTTGGGAAGAATGTAGGGATATTGTCTAGTCTTACACAAATGAAATCTGAAAGGACAACATGTAGCTGGAGCTGAGCTTGGCGAGGGATGCAAAGAATAATAAGAAGGGCTTCTAAAGGTATGACAACCAGAAAAAGAAGGTCAAAGAAAGTGTAGCCCCCCTGATGAATAAATCTGGTGAACTGATAAAAAAAGATGAGAAGTCTAAGGTGCTCAACAGCATTTTTGCTTCAATCTTCACTGGCGACTCCTCTCTTCACACCTCCTGAGTCAGTGGATTGCAAGACAGGAACTAAGGGGGCAAAGTCCCTCCCAGTCTATGCGAAGATCAGGCTAGTGACCACCTTAGGAACCTGAATATGCATAAGTCTATGGGTCCCAGAGTCCTGAGGACATTGCCTGATGTAGTTGCCAAGCCACTCTCAATGATATTTGAAAATCCCTGGTGATGGGAAAAGGGAAACACTGCATCCATTTTTAAAAGTGGTAGCAAGGAGGACCTTGGGAACAACCAACTTATCAGCCTCACCTCTGCACGCAGAAAGATTATGGAACATATCCTCCTAAAAGATATGCTAAGGCACATGGAGGACAGGGAGGTGATTCAAAACATCCAACATGGCTTTACCAAGGGCAAGTCCTGCCTGACCAAACTAGTGGCTTTCTATGGTGGGGTGACTACATCAGTGGACAAGGGAAGAGCTACAGATGTCATCTGTCTGGACTTGTGTAAGGCCTTTGACATGATTCATCCTTTGACATCCTTCTTTCTAAATTGGACAGATATGGATTTGATGGGTGGACTGGTTGGTTAAATGGTTGTATCCAGAAGCTAGTGCTCAATGGCTTGATGTCCAGATGGAGATCTGCAGCAAGCAGTGCACCTCAAGGATCTGTACTGGGACCAGTGCTGTTCAATATCTTCATCAAAGACATTGACAGTGGGATTGAGTGACACCAAGCTCAGTGGGGCAGCTGACACACCTGAGGGATGGGATGTCATCCAGAGGGACCTGGACAAGCTTGAGAAGTGGGCCTGCGTGAACCTTATGAGGCTCAACAAGACCAAATGCTAGGTCCTGTACCTGAGTTTGGGCAATCGTCAATATCAATACAGGTTGGGAGATTATTTGATTCAGAGCCTTTGAAATGTATGAGATGTCATTGATGTGATGTGATTCTTTATGGCTTATATTGTTAATTGTAAGCTCCTCTGGGTCCTAGACTCTGGTCCTGTTCAGATCCTTTGGCAATAGCATAATATAAATAGCAATAAAAGATAAATATAAATATAGATATAAATATAGATATAGATTTCACAGATTTCACAGAATGTTAGGAGTTGGAAGGGACCTCAAAAGATCATCTAGTTCAACCCCCCTGCCACAGCAGGATTCCCTAGATATAAACATAAACATAAACATAAATATAAATATAATAATAATGTTAGAGAAGACAAACACTGAAAGCAGGACTAGGTTTTTCTAATGTTAAACATTTTATCTGAACTGTAACAAACATTATTCTACTTATTCAGGATATATATTTTACTTATTTCCTTATTATATACCAATGAAAAAGCATTGATTTTATTTAAGTATTTTTCTGTTTGAAAATAAGAAAAGAAACGGCAAACAAATAGAAAAGAGTTGCTAAACTGGTATCATTTGTGATTTTAAGGACTTTGATTTCTGTATCTATAGTTTCTTTTTCATGTACACAGTTACATCTGGAAATGTATAAATTTTAAAGGTGAAATGGACTATAGGGACCTCTGTGTAAGAGAACAAATTGTCTGAAATTCATAGCTTCTGAGTTATAAAAACACATTTGATCTTGATCCAGTAACTTTGAATCATGAAAAATCTAACCGTAGGCATCTTTTTACCAGTTAATTATTTGTACTGTTAAAAATATGTACTATTTTCAAGTCTGTGTTCAGCCTCCAGCTGTTATGCCTTGTTACCTTTTTCTTCTGCATCCAAATTAAAAGGTCATCTACTTTCAGATATATGTTCCCTGAGTTGCTACTTAAGACTAAGATAAAAGCACCTCTTAATCTTCTAATGGGTAAACTCTGCAAATAAAATTCTCCAAGACAATTTATTTTCTTTCTCAGGTCACTCTGCTGCCATTTTTTATAAATTCCAGTTATTCAGGCCCCTCTTTTAAATGATTGATGTCAAACCTGAAATAATTTAATTGGTGCTAGTTTTGGCAGAGAATTTTCCACAGGAAGTAGCTCCTCTTTCTTATTTGACACTACTCTACCTGCGTATCCCCGCATTGCATTCACCCTTCAATCTTCAGATTGCTACTTCAGTGTAGCAATTGTTTTTTAAATTATTTTTGATACTGTAGGGTGCTGTCTTCCACCTTTATTTAGAGGAGTTGGATTTTCTTCCTAGGTATTTGAGCTTGCTTTTGGCAGTATTAAAATTTTACTATCATTCTATAAACTTTTACTTAAAATGTAGATAAAAATAACATGAGGCCAAGAATAGATTCCTGCAGAAGTCTATTAATATTATCCTTGTTTCTCATTAAAATTACCATTGATATCTAACATCAGACTGCTTTTAAAATGATTAATAAAGTTTCCACTGATACTCTCTGATGGTTGTAGTGGTTTTGCCCAGGCCACTTCCCTGGTAGCCAGCTTGTAACCAGCTTGTAACCAGGGAAGTGGTCAGAAGGTCCCAGTATTCCATGCAATTCCACGTGACCAACAGTATAAATAAGGAGAGCAGAAGCCTGCTCGCTCTCTTTCCCTCCGGTGGATTCAGAGACGCAGCTTCTTTGGTGTCGGTCCTGCCCGTGTGGGGGAGTGAGGCCTGGTAGGCCTTGGGAGCAGCGGTTCCTGTACTTCAACAATAGTAGTAGTGAGATTTATTTTCTTTAACTTGCATATCTGTTTTGGTCTCTCTTCTCTGCTTTCTTTTTCCCTTGTCCTTTTTTCCCTTCCCTTCTCCCTTTCCCTTTCCCTTCCCCTCCCGGGGGGAGCTATTTGGGGGCTCCCTTCACTTTGTATATGGTGTTATTTAGATATATGTATTAATCTCTAATATAATTTAATTATTTTGGACTCTCTAATTGTCCTATAGTGTTTTTCATCACTCTGAGAAGGAAGGGTGGGGGGGAAGAAAGCTTACACTGTGGGTTTGGGTATTTGGCAGAAAGCCACATCTAAACCATCACAATGGTAATTTCACGCAGGTTTTTATGGGCTCTTATGCAGGATTAAGTCAAATGCTTCATAGAAGTTTATTATACTTTTATAAATCAACCTTGTAAAAACAGTTAAAGCCAATATGAGATTCATTGTTTAAATGTTTCCACAAACCATGCTGAACAGCATATAGTCATCTTCTAAACCTCTACCACTTCCATCTCCTATCAGTCTGTAAATTGGCCTAAGAAATATGTACAGGTGACTGACCCTTGACTACCTGTCTTTAAATATCAACAAATGAGGACCAGCAAATATTCACTTAGCAGACCTAAAGGCACTCACATTGGTGACAGACGAGTTACTGGCTGTGGTGTCCAGTCTCTTAAAGACAGCAAATACACCACCAATTTTCAAAAGCACCCTAGGGTAGGTCCCAGCAGCTTCCACCCACATAACACAGAAAAACACCTCTGTTTCTTTCTAGAAGACTGTTAAGAAATAGTGTAAAGAATAGAACTAATGACTTCCTAAGAGTCAGAACTCAGAAATCTGTGGGAGTTCTTTGAAGGATGCAGTGGGTGTGTGTACATCCCGGTCCACTATCAGACTTGGGGAAGGTTCAAGGGGATCTCAGGAGCGAGATTAAGACACAACCAAGGTCATATGCTGCTTATTGAAACAGGAGAGAGAGAGCCTTAGAGCGATAGGACAGGAGGACAAAGGAGAAGAGAAGAAATTAAGCTGGCAAATGAACAGCAGAGATAATCACTACTACAAATCCAGAGGTGTCTTGCAGGTCCACAATCTTCAGTTCTTCTGGCAGTGGATGGTCACACTGGGTGGGGAGGGGAGCATCTTGCATCTTTTATAGGGGTTGAGTGAGGGCACATCCCATAATATTGTCAGTTGTTTCCAAGACAACATCGTGTCTCCCTACCCAGCGCATGCACTTTGTTCACATGCTGTCCATATGTCCCTAGCACAGATACAAAATTATGAAATGAGAAAAATGAAACATTTCAGTTTCATTTCATCTGGTACATCTGCACCACTCCCTGGAAGAGGAACTGGAAATTACTTGCAAATAAGAAGCTGCTTAATGCAGCAGAGAATACACTCTTAGGAATATAATATTGCATATGTAGAAGACAGATTAAACATTCTAATCATAAAAAGATCTATATTTTCTTATTGTAGAACACTTTCAATTGTATTAGCATCTGACTGTCTTTCTAAGGACATCAAAGTTCCCAGTTAAATAAAATAATATGTTTTCTAAATTAATCTCTGACATGGGCATATTCCACAGCTCTCTATAAAAATTTTTTCCTATATATTTTCCTAGTTGTCAAAAATAATGAAGCTAAACAATATTGGTTCAGTTTAGTATGTGTTTAGGATGTGTTTCAGTTTAGTTAATTAAAACCTGCAACTATCGTAAAGATTAAAAATATTATCTAAATGCTATGTTGTAATTTTATTGTATCTCATTAGCTTCTACTAGGATTCTATACTTCCTATGTAAACTCTGAGAAAATCTTTGCATATGTTAATTCCATAAGCAAATCTATAAAATATAAACCACAAAACCTTTCCAAAAATAATTTATTCCTTATAGAGTTAAATTTACTGTTTGGAACCTGCGTATTTTAAATTGATAAATAAATTAGTAGAAATGATTGTTTACCATTCAGCATTTTATTCAATCAACAATTATGTGTAGCTATGACATGCTTTTGAGTGGAAACATGTAGATGCATGATTAGGGGAGCCCTTTCACCCCTGTTATAAACATTTTGAGAATAATTTTAAAAACAGACAAGAAAATAAAACAACCTCCTTTGCTATTCAGTTTTGGTTACTCCAATATACTACATACTCCAAACAGATGAAACTGTAAACCTGAGCTGGAAGTGTGAGAAACACAACTCTTGAGTTCTTTGTCATATGGAATGAGAAGACTGTCCTATACTAAAGCTCTTGTAAGGCACCACTCACACTTACTAGAAAAAATTCCTTCGTAAGTTGCTACTGTTCTAATGTTGATCTACTTCCTCCACTTTCTGTGATTAATACATCGTTTAGGTATAGAAGTAAATTAGCCTATCCATGGTATCCTAATCCTGTCCTTAATTCTTAGGCAGTAGGAGTTAATTAAATAATTACTAATAAGAAAATGTGTATCAGTAAAAGTGCAGCATTTAATGTATATAAAAAACTGAGTCCAGGCAGTTACAAAGAGAAAGCTCAAGAATAAAAGAATTGTGGGTTTTCTGGTTTAGTTGTTTTGTGGCTTTTTTTTATTTCTTGGTTTGGAGGTTTTTGTGGGTTTTGTTGTTGTTGGTTTTTTTCTGTTTTGTTTATTTGATTGTTTTTCCTCCCTGGGATAATTATACTCTGTTTACTGTTTGCATTGCTGAACTTTCATCTTTACTTAAAATCTTTTCACTCATGTAAACCTTGTGATGATGGAAACTCTCCCATTTGTCATTACTGAAGACAATTGTTTCTTGACTTCAACTTTAACCTCATGTTATGGTTTGGGTTAGAACAGAATTAATTCTGTTCAGTGACTGTATTTTCTAAAAGGTATTCCATTGCCACATACATAATATCATTATCAGCTTTCCCCCCACAAACACCTTGCCTGGACTGTCCCTTTAAGAAACCTGAGATTCCTGAATCTTAAGGACACTCTGTGTCGTCCCCCTGCCAGGGGGAAGCCAGGGGAATGCTGTTTTTTTCTGCTGGACTTTTGTTAACTGGTGGCCATGAGGAAGCCCTCTTTTCTCTGCTGGGACCCGGGTGTGTGGAGGCTAACTGTGCTCGCTCCCTCTGTGCTGGGCTGCCCACGTGAAGCTGATTACGGAGGCTGAGAGCTGACCCCCCGGGAGGCTTCTGCAGCACGCAGCGATTGCAACCTCGGTCCTGACATAATTATCAGTATAGAGAGGAAGTGGGTTTCGGTGTTTGGGTCCTGTATATGTTTATATTTGTTTTCATTTACATTTGTTGTTATTATTAAAACAGTTTTTAGTTTTTAACTTCCAATCCAGTCTCTCCTTTAACTGCTGTGCATTGAGGGGTCCAGAAGTTTGCTTCTCAGACCACGACACCTCAATAATAACTATTTTATATATTTGCAAAAGCTGTTGTATTCTTTTGGTTTAGTGTATAAGATGGAGAAGATTTGAACCATCATCTTGTGCTGTAATGTGCAAAGTGGATTTCATATCTGTCAAACCTCACTATCAATTTACACACTACAAGATGGCAAAGGATTTTTTTCACTAATGGTATTTCCCATAAGCATTCACCTTCAGAATTGCTGTGGCTTTCTACATGTCTTCTTGAGATAAAAGTTTTGCCCCACTCTAGCATGTACTCAGCACTTGGATATAATTTTTTACCTTTTCAGGAGAAGAGGGGGTGAACAAGACTTTTGCTTAAAGACAGAATGAGGCATCTGGATTATTGCTGCAAAATGTCTTTTCTCTCTGAAGTGGAAGTTGGAAACTGCCTTAGTTTACATTCAACCCACATTTTTCTATCTTTCTACTCACTCTTTCACTGTGTGCTTAGGGTATAGGGAGTCAGCTCATCCCTGCTCTGATCAAGAAGTTAATACTACTAACATGCACATTTCTTCCTTTGAGTAATGAATCAGTGTTAAAGTCCCTAAACCAGAAAACCTTCTAGCTGTACAGCTCCAATGTGTTGCTTCTGCATTCATTACATATGCTGTGGGTTGCCAGGTCTGGTCCTGCTTCTTATCTGTGAGGCAGCACAGATGCTAATCACTGTTGTCTTCCCTGACAATGCAAACCTGGGAGTGTGCTCATAATCCAGCATGCCTGTTGGCTCTGTGTCTCCTCTGCAGACAGCCAGGATTCAGCTTGATTCAGACTGTGTGCAAACCCCATTTGCTCTGCTAGCAGATCACGATCCTGGCAGGAAGGACTCTGACCTGTCCTAGTTGCCCCTCTTTGCAAGGCCAGATAGGTAGCCTAGATTTGACAGAAGAACCACAGCGTCTTTACTTATCATCTGCTTGTACATGCTTCAAGGTGCAGATTACACAAAAAGGCATTCACAAACAGTAGAGGAGATAAATTAAATGGACAGGAACCAAATATAAATGCAAACTAGACTTTGAGGCTGTTCCCATGTGCTCTATAGGCACACCAATAAGGTTTTGTGTGAACACAGGCATGGCTGAGTTTAAGACTTTTGCTTACAGAGAGTCTTAGACATTACTGGGATAGAAGGTTGCATTTTAAAAGGAAGCTGGTTTTCCTGTGACATACTAGTTGTCAGCCATTGACAAAACTGGAAGTTTATCAGTACTGACAAACCTTGGAAGTGCTTTCATTTAGTAACCATTAGGCACAATTAAACAAAATTACCATCTTTTCCCTGAGATTAATTAAAACAAGGGGATGGAAGGTAAAATGTAGCTTGCAACCTAGGAGCCAGGGATCATAATCTAATGAGGAATGGCTGTATTTAATGAGCAGTCTGTAAGTAGTTTAGTAATGAATAAACACAAGGGGTTTGGCTATGGTTATAGATTTTCACCTTTGAGTACAGTGGAGGTCAGGTAATATTTACACACTGGGTTATCTTTGCGAGGCAAGTTCTGAAATTTAAGCTATTACAAATACAAAAGTCTTTTTACTATTCTTTTACTGGATTAGTGCTCTAGATACAGTTCACCATCTGAACCAGCTTGCGTTGCTGTAGATCCAGTAAAAAATCTTTGCAACTCATAATCTGTCCATAGATACAGCTTTGACATGCAGAATACATAAAGCAGAACACCTTTTTGTCACAAAAATGTTACTTATGCTTATGTCAGATGTAGATAATTCATATGAAATATCTGAATGTATATCTGCAGGATATTTTATATTTTCACAGCATTGTCTGTCAGCCTCAAAAGTTTTTAATACATTTGGATAATCAACTCTGTTTTATGTAATAGACAAAATGGCTTACTTGAACCCTATACATCATTCTGCTATATCATTTATTCCTTCCCTCCAATTCCAAGGACCTATTGAAGATAGTTTAACCTCATCAGCATGGTTGACAACACTATTTATGAATAACATCTACTCCAGTAATGCAGGCTGAATATTTGATGCATGCAGATAAGAAGCACTGTTGATAACTTCAGAAGAAAGAAAGAACTTTGAGGGTCAGAACTGAAGATCTGTGTTAAGACCAAGCTACAAAAGGAAGCAACTAAGCTTCTGATATGAGTGGAACTTTTAATGGAAAAAATAATTAATTGAATTCTAACGTGTTGAATTAACTGTTGACAATGTCTCCAAACATTTTATATCAACTTCTGCAAGGGTTATTAAGCTATACAGATGTAGTTGTATAAACACAAATATAAGCACACTTGCATTTTTTTGTGAAATATGATAAATTCTTATTGCATTTCATTCACATAAAAATAAGAAATTAGTTCCACAGTGAATGTGTGGAAGAATCCCTGGAGAATATTTGAACTGTCACAGTTTATCTTGTGCCTTTGACATCACAAAATTAACTACTTAGGGCTTTCAGAAAACAAAGGTCTTTCAAATAAATAGAAATCATTTTAGGACCCATTGCATTTATGGTATTGAATGGTCTATAAAACAAGAAAGCTTCTCTTCAATTACTTTTCTTTACAGCTATTAAGGGTTGTGATTTTGTTGTTTGTGTTTTGTTTTCTTTTTCATCACAGGCAAACACTGAGAGGAGAAATGCATATATATTTTTGTATTTTCTTTTATAATTAAAATCTATTTTTCCTGGTTTTTAGCTCATCGTTATTCTCATGTTTCTCTTAGGCAGTAAACCTAAGGAAATTTGTTGCCAAGCTGAGTTAATTGAAGAGGATATGGTAATACAACTTTCTGATTTTTTTCATTTCCTGCTAAAAGACAGTGTGGCCTCTACTATTTTAGTGGCACAGCACAAATGCTGGAACAGTTCTGCAGCTAAGAAACAGAACACCTAAAGAGTTGTAAGCCAGTAATTTTTATAGGATTCAAAAGGCAGTTAAATCCCATAATTAAAATGCATTACGAGGGTTAGTCATATCATGCTCTTTCTCTCTAATTATATATTGGTCAGCTGTGGTCAGTTTTGCCAACATATGTTTCACTCTCATTTATGGCACATACTTATAAATCAAACCAATTCTATTGTGTGAAATAGGCAGGTTCCTCCTTATAATTATTTTGAGGAAAACTCCTGAAGGAAAATTTAGTGAAGTACATTTAGATACCATTGATTTTGAAGCAGAGCTGACCATTTCACAGCCAAAAAATCCTAGTGTGTAAGCTCAGTTTCATCCCTGGAAGCTTTTAAGACAAGGCTTGATGGGGCCCTGGGCAACCTGATCTAGTGGATGGTGACCCTGCCAGGCAGTGGGGTTGGAACTGGATGATCTTTGAGGTCCCTTCCAACTCTGATAATTCTATGATTCTATCAACATAATGAAATCTAGATTTTATCAGACTGATTCGAAGACGAGGCTATCTTCCCCATGGGTTTGTTTATTTATTTATTTTTAGTAGTAGTAGTAGTATTTTATTCAAACTACTATTTTTCATAATTGCGTCATTCAGAGCTCAATGAAACCTGTTAGGAAAGGTCAAAGTTGCCTACTCTTAGAAACCCTCGTACCAGCTCCTAGTCAAACACTTGAAGCAGCAGCTACTAACACATTAATGGAAGTTGATTTATGCACAGAGAATAAATTTACCAAGGAGAGAGAGATCAGCCTATATGAAATAAGCCTTAATCATAACCAGACAATTACTTTTGAGGAAATTGATGCTATTTATACTATAAGCCAGATTGCTTCTATGTCTCCACAATTCTATAACATCGCATTATCGCTAAAGTTTTTTAAATGTAGCAAATCTGACTGTACTGTTACACCACATTTGGATCATTACTGCAGAACAGAGTAATGTAGAAAAGAGTATTACAAAATATTCTTTTTAAGTGCAGATGTCACTTTCTGATATGACATGCCATGCCTTTGGCTTCCCTTCTCTTTTCAGTACTGACCAACAATAATCCTTCTCCGCCAGGCTGCCTTTCAACTGAACTAGTTATCATTTTGTCTTTCATATTATTTTTTCTTGATGCTTCAATTGTTTCACAAATTCAAAATTTAGTATTGATTGTAATTAGTCCTAGATGACATCCCTTTTTCTTTCATTCCTTTAAAAACAAATAAAACCAATGAACACTTTACTGAATGGAAGAGTAGTTTCCTGAGTCTTTTTTTCAATATCAATAGAAAAATATTGTGTTACTATCTCCCACCCCCTCAAAAAAAAATTATACCCTGTTCTTGTGCCACTTTGACTAACTACACAGAACATTTAGTTTGAATGTTGCTGTAATTGTAACAATTCAGAAATTAGGCAGAAATTACCTTAAAAACCTTCCAAGTTATTATTCATTCAGGAATTCCTGTCTTATCTCATTAAAGACTAGTAGACACATTACAGAGATAACAGTTAGAGATCTTTTTTTCATCGTGTTCAGAATAATGTTCCAGCTTCTCCTGCATCCAAAGTTAACTTGGAAATAAAACAGATTAAAAAATGTCACTTCAACTAATACACTCCATGATATATTTCTTTAACATCTATACAGAAACAAAAGGTAGGTATTCAGAATTGCTTACTCAGTAAATAAAAGCCAAAAGCTTAGATATCTTCCGAGACATATCTGAGAGAAAAGTAATTTTCATGATGATTTTGAGAGATTTATAAATTTACTGTTGTTTTCAGAAATTTCTTTTTAAAAGAATAAAAATTTACTTATATAAATGTCTTTCACTTATCATGTTGGATAATAGATATTGGATCATATTATATCATACTGGATTATACTTAGCATTGGAACAGGCTCCCCAGGGAGGCACTTGGACACATAGTGTTACTTTGGGTTTGTTCTGTGCTTAAATAAGAGTTGGACTCAATGATACTTGTGGGTCCCTTCCAACTCGGGATATTCTGTGATTCTGATTCTGTGATCTTTCTGGAAAAACTAATTAGTCCATCAATGGAGTTTTAATATCTCATAACTGAGGTCTTGTTCTGAGTCAATAATAATGATAATGCCAATGATGAATTATGCTTATGATTTGACTACTGGGTATGAAGGAGGAGGCTCTTTGGTTAAAAGAAATGCAACATGTAAACAGCAGAAATAGCCATGAAACTTTTCTAAAATATGTAAGCCTGGGGAAAAGAGAGCAAGAGAGAATACAAAAGTAAAAAAAAATCTTCAGAAATATTATATTATTTAACTGATAAAAATGAATGAGATTGATGAAAGGTTGGGGGGAAAAGGAGACGGAGAGGCAGAGGGAATTTCTGGAGGAACAAACATTTTGTCTACTTAGAGCCTTAAGAGGTTGGTTGGTTTTTTTTTTTATTTTTTACCCATCAATTCCAAGAACTCTTCATTTGATATGCTTGGCCCTTTTTCAGAAAGGAGTCAGAATCTTAGCTACTACCAAAGCTGTTGACCCAAATTGAATTGCAAATTAATTCAGTTGCAAAGGAGAAATACTTTGCAGTGCTTAGATATTTACATGTATCCTGAACCGTAAAAATCTGCTCTAGTTTTATAATATGAAATATGCCATATGTTATATGCATAAGAATTGAAGAAGTAACTAAAACCTATATTCTGTGCTGTTCACATATTTAAAACATATAGGACTCAATTTGTAAATATTGCAACCAGGGATTGCTCTTATCATAAAAATATTAGGGTCCGCATTCACCAGAACTCTCTAATCCTCCAAGAAATTTGAAATCTTATCTTACACTAAGCACATGCTAGCACTGAGCCCAATTCCACACATTATAACACACAGTATATTCTACCAGCAGAAGCGTAGTGTACATGCTTGTGGATATTCCCCTCCAAATAGAGCAGTAGAGAACGTCAGAAGTCTAGTTATTTGTCACATGCTTAAAGACAGGCAGGTGCTTTATCATCTTTGCAAAAGCTAAATGTGATAGACTGGAGGTGAAAAAAACAGAAGGGCTCTTCACCTCTGGTAAAGCACATGGTCATTCCAGGGCCACTACAAAGTGTTGAAGTGTTTTTTCTTGCCTTAAATTAATATTATTCCTGCAGGAGTGACTTTGACTTACACAATTTATATTTCTGCAAGACAGCAATAGCAGATACGGAAATAGGCCTCAGCAAGTTTGTGTTCTGGTTTCTAGTCATTCATTGTATACAAGCAAGAACAGAAATATATCTGGTTGCTCCAGATTTCAGTCATTCTGAACTGAATGTCAGTAATTTGTGTGAAAAATATTTTTCTATTTGTTATATTACATATTTGTTCTGCTCTGTCTCTTTCCCACTAGGATACTTAACTTCATAAATGTGTTCCTTTTAAAATGCACTCTGTTGGTAAGCCAGAACTTTGAGGAACACTGTCTTTTGCATGTCACCTTTTAACACTTACATCATTTCGCACTGAGGTGTCTTTTCCATTCCTCTTATCACCTTAGGAAATTCAAATGAAGTAATTTATCTAGTTAAATTCTGAACAGGCATTATTCTTTTAGGAAATCGTTACTTTGTAGTGCTAAAGAAGCGTATTTTCCCCCACCTTTGGCACTTTACAATAAACTTGTTCTGATGTAAATTGATTGCTCTGGGATTATCTTGGAGTCATTAAAATAATGCTGTATTGACATTCACTAATGTCTTTAATTAGCAATTTCAAATTCCAACATTTTGAATTAAACATGCACAAGTATAGCTTGTTTTAGCTGTATATAATTCTTACATGGCTTTGAGTCATGTCATATTTTGAATATTACATAATTGGTCTCAGAACAGGTTTTGCTTGACTAAAAGTGGTGGCAGCAAGGAGGGGATGAGCATTCCATATCTGCTGAGATATGGAAACAAGTTCTGAGAGCAACAGAAAATAGTCAGTCTTCCAAGACTAACGTAACTCCAGAAATGTTGTGAATAACACCTGCACACTATTCTTTAAACTCTCCACGCTACACCGCAGATTTCAGGTTGATTTTTCACCCAGTGTATATCCATAAACATAGCGAATGAAGGCAAGAGTATTGTTTTTACATGAAACCAGTAATAAAGTTTCATGTTTTATGTGAAGAACTTGTAAAACTTTCCATGAAGGTCTGCTTTGGACTACAGTTAGTGTTAAAATTAATGTGTGTGATTTCAGTTTATTAGATTAATTTAGGAAATGTTTTTATGGTTTCAATCTTCTTTTGTTAACCTAGCAGATAAGAACAATTCTAAAATATTTTGTGTTTGCTTTCTTGCAATCTTAAATTTGTAAAGAGATTTAACCATATCAGACCCAGATTTTCTCCTCCTTATCTACTTCTATAGCACTTTATTTAATCTTTGTGTAAGAATCTAAAGTATGCCATAAAAATGTCACATTACTTTGAGATTTCTTTACATCCTTGACAACACTCACATTTCATGTTTTCCCCTGTTACCTCTGATGCCATAAATGTTCTTATTTCTCTCTGGACCTCAAAAGCCATGGTCCTGGGCAACCAGCTCTAGGTGGCCTGTTTGAGCAGAGGAGCTGGACCAGATGATCTCCAGACATAATTTCCAATCTCAGTCATTCTGTGATTTGTAGACTCACTGTCCTAGTTTGGGTCATCTGTTTTTGAGGAAAGATTCAACAGTGACCTTGTTTCTGGTAGATGCAATTGACATAGTTTTAACTACCATTGAATTATTTTAGTTTGGGTTTTTTGATTTTTTTTTTTCCTGCAGCAATTTAGCTCATATTCTGAAATTAATAAATAACAAGATTACACCATCATACTTGACTAAATCAGGTTGAGATGAGACAGCTGTTTTATAGAGCTTTTCTTCAAGGAAGTGTTAGTACCATGTGACAATGAATGGTAGTCTCCTGCTTTCTTAGGGCATCAGCAAAAGAAGTTCATCAAATTCATATGCATTTGCCTAATGAAATATATTTAGCCAGATGTTCAGTAGATGTGAAACTGGATGCTTTGGTTTATACTGGAAGCTGATAAGTCTTTTAAAGATTAAAGAGTACTGAGGGTGTAAGATCTTGCAGTCAGAGATTGCTTAGCCCCAGTCACCTCCGTGAAGAGTTGTTGAGGTGTTTGTTGGCATTGACCCAAATGTATTCAAAATGTTCTGACTTAAAAACTTTGTTGGCAATCTTGAATCTTTCTTTATAATAATGCAATTAATGAAATAAAATTTCTTACAATACTGTAACAAGTGCCATGTGAAGAATGAAAAAGGAAGGACTTGCACTCTTCGAATAAATCATAGAAAATCACAGCTAAAAAGAGAAAGGCCTTTTTGTCATATTATTGCTAATATTAAATATAAAGATCATTACGAAGTAAGATTCACTGAATGAAAAAATAAATCTTTCCTCCTTCTCCATTTTGCAATGTAACTGCTTAATGACTTCTGTAATTACAGAATCACAGAATCACAGAATCATTACGGTTGGAAAGGACCCTCAAGATCATCTAGTCCAACCGATAGCCCTACACTACTCTCACCCCTAAATCATCCCCTAAAGAAACACATCTATCCTCTTCTTAAAAACCTCCAGGGATGGTGACTCTACCACCTCCCTGGGCAGCCTATTCCAATATCTTCAGTAAAGAACTACAAAGAAGTGGCTTGTAAATATGTTTGTTAGAATTCTTAAAGACCCAGTGCCACTAGTTATTTGAATAAGCAGTACCTAAAAAAAAAGTCACTTGGTTTTTTTCAGTTTTGTTTTGTAACACCCACTGGAAACCTGATAGGTTAGTTCAGTGTTCTGAATGAATCAGCTGTAATCCCTAATTTGGGTTGGAAATAATTTGTAAGTGCTACTGCACTTTCAGTTAAAATAGGGGAAAAATCTGTTTCTGTTAATTGTAATGTTTTATATAACCTGTATTCATGGATTTGTGTAGTTCAAGAGCCTGACAGAGCCAGTCCACTTTAAAGAGCAAATACACATGAAGTGTTGGAAAGCAAGATGTGTTCTTCCCCTTGTATTATACTAAAAGTTTCAATGACTTATGCTTCTCAACTGCCTCATTAATGGCTTTTCATGGCCTCCTTAGATTGATCTGTATGGCAAGAGGCAACAGATTAGCAAAGTATTTGATCGTACTAACTCATAATATGACCAACTGAGTAAAAGATAGAGGCCTACAAATTTTGTTGTTTCTATGAAATTACAAAACATAGGACATGTTCAGTGTTGCGTGTTCTCACAAAGTGGAAAAAACTTGCAGAATAGGAGAGCTCTGAAGACATGGGAAGGTCATTTTCTACCGTCTCAGGTTTTACGGGGGCTGCTTACTAGTTTTTAAGAAGGGAGTGGGAAATAATTTTTGGTTCTTACTTTTCTCCACATTTACTCCTCTCACTTGCTAGCATTGCATGATGGACTGGAAAATACATGGAGCAATGGTGGTAGCTCTGTTTCATCAGGTGTGTTTTCCATAGAACTAAATTTGAAAGTTAGGGCAAGAAAGTGACTTCTTTTACTTTTTCTGTTGTGTTCAGTAGTAAGTATACATCTGAGAAGCAAAATTTTAGAGTGAGTATGGGGATGTAAAACATAGGTTTATCACAACCCATACTGGTGAATGTTTATGGATGCTAACAATCTGACTAATGACACATAACCAGGAACATTTAGAATTTGAGCTTTCAAAACAGAATGCATCAGAATTTTGAATTTACAGATAGAATTATGTCAAAAAAAAATTATTATGCATTCTGTGAACTTCTAAAATTTCAAATAACCAAGCCTACTAAGCATATAAATCAAAATATTGAACTTCATTATTATTTAATCTGAAAACTAAGTTAAGACAAAAGAATTTTCATTAATACACTCCAAAAAATTAGAATATTTTATGTGAATTACTGAATTATATTTCAAAACACAAGTAACTTTTTTGACATTTTTAATAAGAAGTGAAAATAACACTTTTTTACTTTATTGAGCTGCTTAAGTACTTTAGACAGAGAATTAAATTTTCTTATTTAAATGTCTTACTTGTGTAAGGTTTTCTGACAGAAGACATTCTTTCAGACAAGCAGAAAAGTCCCAATCTCCATTCAGGTTTTACAATGTTAGCAAAGGTCCTCAGTTCCTTTAAAAAAAATAATTTGATGGAGGCTATTCTTCTTAAGATTGTTGATAACACTCTTTATTACTCATATTACCAAAATAACAGAGAACTCCAGGTATGGATCAATAATTCAGTGGATTGTTACTGTATATTTATGCCATGACCTTCAAGCACAATAAATGTTGCCTTTAAGAAGGCAGCTGAATTTTTAAAATATAGAATTACTGCCCTTTTATGTTGAGAAGAATAATAGATATGAGAACCTGAACCCACTGGGGAACTGTATTTGACTGATGCCCATCTTTGATTGTTATCTGAACAACTTTTTGTTGTAAGTAGTTAAGAATATTTCACAGAATCACAGAATACCCAAGCTAGAAGGGACCCACAAGGATCATTGAGTCCAACTCCTATTTAAGCACAGGACAACCCCAAGGTCACACCACGTTCCTAAGTGTGATGTCCAAGTGCTTCTTAAACTCCACAAGAGTTGGTGCCATGACAGCCTCCCTGGGGAGCCTGTTCCAATGCTCCACCGCTCTCTGGGTAAAGAAGCTCATTCTAACATTCAGTCTGAATTTCCCTCAGCACAGCTTCATGCTGTTGCCCTGAGTCCTCTCGCTGGTCACCAGAGAGAAGAGGTCAGCGCCCACCCCTCCCTCTTTGGTCAGGAAGTTATAAACCACAATGACGTCTCCCTTCACCCTCCTCTTCTCCGGGCTGAACAGACCAAGTGAGTTCAGCCTTTCCTCATAATCCTCCCCTCCATACCCTTCACCATCTTTGTGGCCCTCCTCTGGACACCAAGCAACAATTTCATGTCCCTTTTGTATTGTGGTGCCCAAAACTGAACACAATGCTCCAGGTGAGGCCGCACCAGAGCTGAGTAAAGTGGGACTAGCACCTCTCTCCATTGGCTAGCAATGGAGTGCTTGATGCATCCTAGAACCCTGTTGGCCATTTTGGCTGCCAGACCACACTGCTGACTCATATTCAACTTATCATTGATCAAAACTCTGAGATCCCTCTCTACAGTGCTGCTTTCCAGCCTCTCATTCCCCAGCTGGTAGGTTGTTTTCGGATTGCCCTACCCAAGTGCAGAACCCAGCACTTGCCCTTGTTAAACTTCAGGTGATTTATGACAACCCAGTCCTCTAATCAGTCTACATCTCTCTGAAGTGCCTCTCTGCCTTCAATGGAGTCAACAACACCTCCCAGCTTGGAATCATCTGCAAACTTACTTATTAGGCCTTCAAGTCCTAAATGCAAATCTTTTATAAAGATGTTAAACAGAAACGTCCCTAAGATGGATCCCTCTGGTACCCCACTCATCACCTGTCTCCAGCCCGATGTAGCTCCTTTTACTGTTACCCTTTGAACTCAACCCCTCTGCCAGCTGGGTACCCACCTCGTGGTGTTCTTATTGAGTTGTATACTTGATAATTTGTCCTGTAAGATGTTGTGTGAGGCAGTGTCAAAAGCGTTACTGAAGTCCAAAAAGATGACATTTTCTACTCTGCCTTGGTCCACTAGATAGGTAAATTTTTCCTAGGGAACCACACTAAGGAGTCCCCTGAGCTGCCCAAAGTCAGCTCTCCTCAGATCCAGAGAAGTTTTGCTGCCAGTTTTCCTCCTGTCTCCAGAGATTTTAAACTTGATTGCTTCATGGTTGCTGTGGCCAAGACACCCCCCTACGACCACATCACTCAAAAGACCCTATTTGTTGACAAGTAACAAATCAAGGAGGGTTCCTTTCCTTCTCAATTCTCTGAGTACTTGGACCAAAAGACTGTCACTAGGTGTTTTAGAAATCTTCTGAACCTATTAGTGCCAGCAGTGTGATATACCCAGTTAACATCTGGCAAGTTGAAGTCCCCCATGAGGACAAAGGCAGATGATTTACAAGCATCCCTAAACTCCTCAAAGAATAATTCATTGGTTTCTTCACCTTGACTAGGTGGCCTATAATAGACTCCCACAACCACATCGGCTTCACTTGTTTGTGCCTTAATCCTTACCCAGAGACTCTCAACCTTGTCATTACCAGTAGCAAGTTGGGTGCATTGCAGTCTCTCTGTTACATACAGCACCACAACCCTGCCTCTTCTGACATATTGCACAATTTGAAACTATTACAGTTACTGGAAAGGAAATAGGTGCTGTTGACTGTAACGGCATGAGAGTTTTATCCAAGTCCAGGCTCCTTAACATTTTTATTACATTTTCCTATACATCTTTTTTTTTTTTTTTTTTTTTAAATAGAATTCAAAGGATGAAATCAAAGGATGTTAATCCCCGCAAGGACATTTCAAGCATTATCTTTAACACCCTAGCAATCTGTTCCTCTCTCCCTTGTCCACTCACCCATTTACACTAATTTCTAGGGGACTGGTTACTTATTCAGCCTGGGATTCTCACTGTAACAATTGAACAATACTAATATTCATGAAAACTATGGTATTTCTATAGCTATGTTTTTAATGTAAAGGTGAGATCAATTTATTGAATATAAAATGTAACCAAATAATAATCAAAATTGGATTTTGGAAATTACCACCACATGAAAATTGTATCTGATGAATAATATGTACTCAATCTACTCATCTTAAAAGTCTAAAATCTAAATACATGAATATGCTTTAATGCAGTGTATTTTCAAACTTAAGTGTAATCGATAGTCAGGTTATGTTTAAATCACATTGTGCATTTCTGATTCCTTGAATCTCTGATGACAAGGAACTCTAAAATATACCTCAGAGATTACAGGCAGAACTGTACATTTTCTGAGCTCAGAAAAAAACTGGCAGTACTCAGGGAATTCCATTGGAAGGTAACAGTAGAAATTAGAAGTATTTTCGCATCAGTCCCAAAGCTTTAATTAAAAAGAAAAAAAAGCATCCAGAAATCAATATTCTAAGTGGATTCTGCAAAGGTTTGGTTAGCTTCAGAAAAAGTTAATTTATTTATTCCACTAGAGACGAATTCTTCCCCTCTCCTTGTAACAACTTTAGCTTCACAGAATCATATCCATCTCCAGAGAGCAGTGCCTCTTGTTTATAAAATATAGCTCTGGGAGACAGCAATTTGCTGACACATTAGAACCAGCCTGCAAAATAACAGTTTCTAAAGGTGATTCTTGAAAGAATGGCATCTAATCGTAATCAGTCACCATCTAGTCCCAGTGCATCACGGGATATCACCAAGTATACAGATGAAGTGAATATAAAAATTTCTAGTCTATGTGGCATTTCTGAATGGTGAACTCTGCAGTCCATCATGACTCTTTGAACTCTTGTTTCTCCATCTCCACTCAACCAGTTTTCCCTTTTAACGAATTTATTTATTTTAAAAACTGTAAATATTGAAAAAAAATTAATGTAGAAATCAAAATAGCCTATTTCCTGATACTTTCATGATTAAATGAGTAAAACATATTGGTTCAAGCACTTCTTTTGTTTCCAGTTCCACAGAAGAAGCAGCAACACTTATCATCCTGACAACATATCCATACTTCTTTCCTTTCATTAATCTGGATTACTGGAAATAGTAGTTGAACTATCTGTTATAAATTGTCTCTGCTTTCCTGGCCAATCTGTGTTTTCAGTTCCTCAGTGTTCTGTAGTCCTCACAAATGTTCAGGATTGCTTATAAGACAAATGAGCAGGTGCTACTGTGGCATTAAGACAGAAAAAAAAAACAACTGAGAAAAGAAAAGAAAAGAAAAGAAAAGAAAAGAAAAGAAAAGAAAAGAAAAGAAAAGAAAAGAAAAGAAAAGAAAAGAAAAAGAAATAAGGATATTCTTGGCATGTGTGTTATCACCACAGGTCAGTTCCTAGATATTACTTAAGTTAACAATGATGCCAAAGGTTAAAAAAGTGCATAAAGAACACATTTTTTTATTTACCTTCTTATTTCAAATTATTTGCTTTCACTTCGATGTTGATCTCAAGTGTTTTATTATAAAAAGGAATTATTGTTTTCATGGACAGGTGCATTCTACGAGATCCATTAAAGGGTTTTGTTGTTGGCTGTTTGTATACACAATATGCATATGCTATGTTATATTAAAATGTGATTTCTCTCCCTTTCCCCTGCACTTTGTTATCAAGAAGGGCATTGAATAGTTTAACCATTCTTCCCTTCTAAAATGATTTGTTGGTGCTGCAGGTTGAATTCTACACACAGCTTTTCAAAGAATCATTTTGGTTGGCTATGATTCATTCATACAAATTGAACACTCCAAAGATTTTTATCACTTTGACTTGTGTCTCAAAATCCCTGCAGGAAACAAAAAAGCTGAGTCGTCATAGTGAATAATCTGGGACCATACAAGGAGCAGAAAGGCTCAGAATTAATGCCTCATTGCTGTTTACTTATACTTGCTAACTTAGATGTGGGCCAATTACTCCAGAAGCAGCACCTTTCTGCCAATTTTAATGTAAGGTGCAAACCTTAAAGTCCTTCAGACTAAAGCTTAAGATTAAATTAATGTTGTATCTGTGCCACCTTCATCAGAATCTATGGATTAAAAATATACCTCCTATGAGGCAGACTTATACCCACAGGAATATGAGTATGTTTGTGATGTCTGTGAAGGAAGGAGCTGCCTGATGCACGTTGATGCTTCTGCATAGAAATCTGTGAGTCTGCTTAACGTAACAGACAATTTGATCCTATATATATATAAAATAAAGATAGCTGCATATCATATACATTTTAATGGTCTAACTATGGAAAATAAAGGAGTTTGAATTTGTTTGGATATTTGTTTGACTAAAAAAGTTGCAAGAATCAGTCTCAATTAATTGATTCTGTAAAATTACTGGAATAACTTCTATCATGCCAGCTGGCAGAGTTGATACACAGGGCTTTAAACTAGGTTGGAAGGGGGAAGGGGACAGAACAGGACATAACAGTGATGAGGGATGGGTTGGCTTTTCAAGGGCTGAGGGGTTTTGCCTGACTCAAGGGTTGGTAAGTATGAAGAGTCACTCTTCAATTGATTTTACACCAATGTGCACAACATTAGGAATAAGCAAAAGGAGCTTGAAGTACTGGCCTGATCTCAGTTACAATGTCTAAGTGAAACATGATGGGTCTAATCCTGTGACTGGTGCGCCATGATGGATAGTTACAAGGTCTTCAGGAAAGACAGACAGGGCAAAAGAAGCAGGGGTTGTGGCACTGTATGTAACAGAGGGACTGCAATGCACCCAACTTGCTACTGGTAATGACAAGGTTGAGAGTCTCTGGGTAAGAATTAAGGGACAAACAAAGAAAGCTCTATGGGAGCTATGGATAAACATCTGACAGACGATGCTGTCATTGGTCATAGCAACCATGGGTTTATGAAAAGGAAATCATGCTTAACAAACTTGATTTCCTTTTATGACAAGTTTACCTATCTAGTGGACCAAGGCAGAGTAGAAAATGTCATCTTTTTGGACTTCAGTAACGCTTTTGACACTGCCTCACACAACATCTTACAGGACAAATTATCAAGTATACAACTCAATAAGAACACCACGAGGTGGGTACCCAGCTGGCAGAGGGGTTGAGTTCAAAGGGTAACAGTAAAAGGAGCTACATCGGGCTGGAGACAGGTGATGAGTGGGGTACCAGAGGGATCCATCTTAGGGACGTTTCTGTTTAACATCTTTATAAAAGATTTGCATTTAGGACTTGAAGGCCTAATAAGTAAGTTTGCAGATGATTCCAAGCTGGGAGGTGTTGTTGACTCCATTGAAGGCAGAGAGGCACTTCAGAGAGATGTAGACTGATTAGAGGACTGGGTTGTCATAAATCACCTGAAGTTTAACAAGGGCAAGTGCTGGGTTCTGCACTTGGGTAGGGCAATCCGAAAACAACCTACCAGCTGGGGAATGAGAGGCTGGAAAGCAGCACTGTAGAGAGGGATCTCAGAGTTTTGATCAATGATAAGTTGAATATGAGTCAGCAGTGTGGTCTGGCAGCCAAAATGGCCAACAGGGTTCTAGGATGCATCAAGCACTCCATTGCTAGCCAATGGAGAGAGGTGCTAGTCCCACTTTACTCAGCTCTGGTGCGGCCTCACCTGGAGCATTGTGTTCAGTTTTGGGCACCACAATACAAAAGGGACATGAAATTGTTGCTTGGTGTCCAGAGGAGGGCCACAAAGATGGTGAAGGGTATGGAGGGGAGGATTATGAGGAAAGGCTGAACTCACTTGGTCTGTTCAGCCCGGAGAAGAGGAGGGTGAAGGGAGACGTCATTGTGGTTTATAACTTCCTGACCAAAGAGGGAGGGGTGGGCGCTGACCTCTTCTCTCTGGTGACCAGCGAGAGGACTCAGGGCAACAGCATGAAGCTGTGCTGAGGGAAATTCAGACTGAATGTTAGAATGAGCTTCTTTACCCAGAGAGCGGTGGAGCATTGGAACAGGCTCCCCAGGGAGGCTGTCATGGCACCAACTCTTGTGGAGTTTAAGAAGCACTTGGACATCACACTTAGGAACGTGGTGTGACCTTGGGGTTGTCCTGTGCTTAAATAGGAGTTGGACTCAATGATCCTTGTGGGTCCCTTCTAGCTTGGTATATTCTGTGATTCCATAATCTGTGCAATAACACTCAGAATTATAAGTGTAAAACAAAATATTTTACATAACATGAAATATCCTAAGTTTGGTGTTCATTCACATTCAAAGAGAGGCTAAAATTAAAAATTAAAATTAAAAACCTCACTGGTTTTAATGGGATGGATTTACATTTTTTCAGTTTTTACATATTATTATTATTTGTAGCTGGCTAAAATCTTGTTTTTATGAATGTTAAATGAGGATTTTCTGCAAATATGAAACCTACTGAGATCTTCCAAACATAGTAATTTGAAAAATACATGGTATTACAATTATTAATGCAATTATAAATATCTTTTAAGACACCAATGTATTTTGCCCAACAGCAGCACACACTGGTAACTTGCCTGATTTTGGCTCAGCCCTGGTTCAGAACTCATGGAATTTAGAAGAAAATATTTGTTGATCACATCCTCTTATTTCTACCAATTGGTCTTTGTCTCAAGGCTTAGTTCTAGGTCAAACTCTTGATCTAATTATTAGAGTAGGGGTGTTTTCTAAACAGTGAATGACAGACTTACACAGAGAAAAGTGATGTTCCATAGTAAGTTTCACTTCAGCATGTTCATAGAAGTTAATTCATCTTCATAGAATGAACAGCAGTTTGAATATCAGTGGGCTTGATTTTAAGCACTGCTTCTCGAAATATATTATATTTTCACTGCAATTTATTGTTTCAAGTGACACACTTTCATTAGCACAGAGTTACAAGTATAGAATTTGGGATTTTATAATCATCTGTGAAAAATTTGTGATTTTTTTGACACAGCTTTAATGTAACATCTTTGACAATACCATGTTCAATCACCTGTCAACCTTTTTCTGAGTATTTTACTTACTAAAAAACATCAGTGTAACACTGTAGAAGTATGCTTTAGAAAAGGAAAATCTGACATTCTGAGTTCTTGCTTTGGAATAAATTTTGTTTATTTGAACATTTTAAGGGAAGCCCAGACACTATCCAAAACACTCCTAAACAGTATTTGTATTATGCCATTTGAATTTTTAAGAAGAATAATTTAAAATCTCTTGGGAAAAAAAAAGAAACTTAGAGTTAGACCACCAGTTTACCGGTTTATTTAATATTTTATGCAATGATATATATAAAAATAATTGGTGAATTACCAGGCTCCTGGTGAAATGTTCAGAACTATATTTTCTCCCATTGGGAAAGAGTTGTATAAGAGGCTAGGGCAAGGGGCAGGACGAAACATTTCGTTTCTTTTGTTGCTGTTCTTTTTCTATTTGTTTTTTGCCTCTTACTTGATTTAAGCCAAAAACATGGCTGAGGCAAATGAAAGTGGTTGAGCACTTTGAAGGTCACTCCTGTAGTGTTGGAAAAGTCCATTGGAATCAATTGGTTCTTTGGTGTTTTCTAAAATGGTCATGCTGAATTTGTTTAATAAGCTCTTGAAACACATTGCATAGCTAGATCTCTTCCTGCCCACTGAGATTTCTTTTTCCATCTGTCAAGCCCTTCTTCCTGAGTTTTATAATCTTTATTGTCCTGAAGGACTACAACTGTCTTATTTGTTCAAAGGCTTCTATGTTATCTTTAACGTAGCTAGGGCTTGAACTATTAATTGAAATCTCTTTAGGGCATTGCAAAATATACATGGATAGAAATAATGAAGTCACAATGACTTTAGCTTTGAGGCTGCAAACTTGGACAAATCCAATAATTAAAATTATTTCATCTAGCTTTTAACTTCCCCTCCTGTGTGTATGACAATTAATGTCTTCCACTGTGTTTAAATCCTATTCACACAACTATGTAGTTATTCTCAAAATCTGTGGCATGATTGTGTGTGCATAGGTGAAAGTTGATAATTCTTAGACGTTTATTCAGTGGATTCTTAAGAGGAGTAAGTATCTGTCCTGGTTTGGGTTAGATCAGAACTAATTTCGTTCAAAGATTTTACTTTTCAGTTAAAGCCCCTCTGCGAAACTGCACTTTCTGAAGCTAACAAAATGTTTTTGCAGACACTGCCAGCTTCTAGCAATGATAAGGCCTAATGTTTAGATTTGCTACCAGGGATTGGCATGCAAAGTGATGTCACCGCTAAATCTTGTGTCTCACATTAGGGGATGCAGGGCAGAGGCTGCATCGCAGGGAGGAGCAGACAGGACAGGTGACCCTAAACTGACCAGCTAAACTATTCCACCCCATATGTGTCATATTTGATATATAAACTGGGGGTCAGTTCCCCCTTGACAGATTGTTCTTCCCTCTTGGTCTTCCTCTTCTCCTGCGCTTCGGTGGTTGGTATCTCGGGAGAACTCTATCTGTTCTGCCCTCAATCCTGATCCATATGTTCCTGCATCCAGTACCAGGATCCAGTCCCTGAGCCTGACTCTCATCTGCTGCTGAGGCCGACTGCCACAGTATCAGTGGTGATGTAGCTACCATCAAGGGGAGGCTGGGTTCGGTATTGGGTTTTGTACACATTTGTATATATTTATATATATTCATTTTATCATCATTGTTGCTATTATTATTAAAGTAGTTTTAGTGTTATTTTCCAATTCACAAGTCTTTCTGTCTCTTATCCCCCTTCCCTTCCTGTGGGGGGTGGGGAAAAGGTGATAACAGGGAGCATCCGTCATTGGGTTGGTGGTTGGCCAAACCTTGACCCTTGACAGTATCCTTCTCAAATAAACTACCTGCTTTTACATTATGGGGTGTATTAGAAGGGGTGTGGTTAGTAGGTCAAGAGAGGTTCTTCTCCCCCTTTCCTCTACCCTGGTGAGGCCATATCTGGAATATTGTGTCCAGTTGTGGGCCCCTCAGTTGAAGAAGGATAGGGAACTGCTGGAAAGAGTCCAACGCAGAGCCACCAAGATGCTGAAGGGGGTGGAACATCTTCCTTATGAGGAAAGGCTGAGGGAGCTGGGTCTCTTTAGTTTAGAGAAGAGGAGACTAAGGGATGATCTTTTAAATATGTGAAGGGTGAGTGTCAGGAGGATGGGGTCAGGCTCTTCTCAGTGGAGCCCAGTGACAAGACAAGGGACAATGGTTGTAAGCCGAAGCACAGGAAGTTCAATGTGAATAAAAGAAAAAAAAAATTCCCGATGAGGAAGACAGAGCAGTGGAACAGACTTTCCAGAGAGGCAGTGGAGTCTCCTTCTGTGGAGGTATTCAAAACCCATCTGGACATGCTTCTGTGTGATCTGGTCTAGGGAATCCTACTGTGGCAGGGGGGTTGGACTAGATGATCTTTTGAGGTCCCTTCCAACTCCTAAAATTCTGTGATTATCTTAAGATTTTAATATTTTATTCTAAATAGATTTGTTTTCACCAAAATCCTAATTTTCTTTTTTTGAAGATTGGAGCGTATTAAATAATTTTTTAACACAGAGTCACAAAATCACAGAATGTTAGGAGTTGGAATGGAACATGAAAGATCAAATCCAATGCTCCTGCCAAAGCAGGACATCTAGATAAGGTCACACAGGAATGAGTCCAGGCAGGCTTTGAATATCTCCAGAGTAGGAGACTACACAACCCCCCTAGGCAGCCTGTTCCAGTGTTCCATCACCCTTACTGTGAAAAAGTTTTTCCTCACAATAACATTAAACCTCTTATGCTCTAACTTGTTCCTATTGCCCCTTGTCCTAACATTGGAGGACGTTGAGAAAAGCCTGGCTCCTTCTTCCTGACACTGGACCTTTGTGTTTTTATAGACATTGATAAGGTCCCCCCTCAGTCTCCTCTTCTCCAGGCTAAAGAGACCCAGCTCTCTCAGCCTGTCCTCATAGGCTAGATGCTCCACTCCCTTAATCATCCTGGTGGCCCTGTGCTGGACAACTTCTAGTAGTTCCCCATCCTTCTTGAACTGGGGAGCCCAGAACTGGACACAGTACTCCAGGTGGGGCCTCACCAATGTAGAGTAGAGGGGGAGGATAACCTCCCTCGACCTGCTGGCCATGCTCTTCTTAATGCATTCCAGGATACCATTGGCCTTCCTTGCCGCAAGGGCACAATGCTGGCTCATTGTCATCCTCCTGGCCACCAGAACCCCTAGGTCTTTCTCCCCAGAACTACTCTCCAATAGATAAGCCCCCAACCTGTACTGATGTGTGTGGTTATTCTTCCCCAGATGCAGGACCCTACACTTGCTCTTGTTAAATCTCATTAATTTCTCACTGACCAACTCTCCAGCCTGTCCAGGTCATGCTGGATGGCACCACAGCCTTCTGGTGTGTCAGCCACTTCCCCCAGCTTTGTATCATCAGCAAACTTGCTGAAGGTACACTCTATGCCTTCATCCAGGTCATTGATGAATATGTTAAATAGCATCAGACCCAGTACTGACCCTTGGGGGACACCACTAGTCACAGGCCTCCAGCTAGACTCTGCTCCACTGACCACAACTCTCTGGGCTCTGTCCTTCAGCCAGCTCCCAATCCACCTCGCTGCACAATCTCTCAATCTGCACTTCTTGAGTTTGGCTGTGAGGATACCATGGGAGACAGTACCGAAGGCTTTGCTGAAGTCAAGAAATACCACATCCACCGCCCTCCCCTCATCTATTGACCTGGTTGTGCCATCATAAAAGGCTATCAGATTAGTTAAGCACAACTTCCCCTTACTGAATCCATGCTGACTACTAGTGATAAGCTTCCTTTCCTCTACATGTTTTGAGATGGTGGCAAGAACAAGCCGTTTCATCCCCTTTTCAGGGTTGGAGGCAAGGCTGACCAGCCTATAGTTACCTGGGTCATCCTTTTTGCCCTTTTTGAAGATTGGGATGACATTGGACTTCCTCCAGTTCTCAGGCACCTCTCCTGTTCTCCAGGACCTCTCAAATATTATGGAGAGTGGCCTAGCAATGACCTCTGCCATCTCCCTCAGCACTCACGGGTGCATCCCGCCTAGGCCTATGGACTTGTGGATGTTCAGTTTGCCCAACTGATCTCTGACCCGAGCCTCTTTGACTGAGGTAAGCACTTCTTTCTTCCACACTTTTTCTGTGGTCTCGAAGGTCTGGGACTCCTGGGAGCCAGCCTTAGTAGTAAAGGACGAGGCGAAGGTGGCATTCAGTAACTCTGTCTTCTCTGTATCCTCTGTCACCAGGGCACCCCTTTCATTCAGCAGAGGTCCCACATTCCCTCTAGTCTTCCTCTTGCCTCCAACATACTTGAAAAAGCTTTTCTTGTCCTTTACCTCCCTCGCCAGTTTAAGTTCTAAGGAGGCCTTAGCTTTCCTTGTTGTACCCCTGCATCCTCTGACAACCTCCCTATATTCTTCCCAGGTGGCCTGCCCCCTCTTCCATGCTCTCTATATTTCCTTCTTCTGCTTAAGTTTATCCAGTATTTCACTGCTTAACCATGCAGGTCTCCTAAGTCTACAACTTGATTTCCTACTCATAGAGATGCACAGATCTTGAGCCTGGAGGAAATGGTGCTTGAATATTAGCCAGCTTGCCTGGGCCCCCTTGCCATCTAGAGCCCTGTCCCATGGGATTTTTGCAAGCAGATCCCTGAGAAAGGCCAAAGATGGTCTTTCTGAAGTCTAGGGTAGCAAACTGCTTGTGGCCCTGTGCCTACTGCCTGTGATTCTGAACTCCACCATCTCGTGGTCACTACAGCCAAGGATGCCCTCTACCCTCACATCCTCAAACAGTCATTCTTTATTTGTTAGTACAAAGTTCAGCCGTACTCCTCGCCTTGCTGGCTTCTCCACCACTTGTGTTAGGTAATTATCATCAATGCTCTGGAGGAACTTACTGGATTGCGTGTGCCTGGTTTTGCAGCTCTCCCAACAAATATAATTATTTTTTCTTACCTCTTAAAAATGACTATTCACATAACTATAATTAGAGTAGTTGGCTGATGTTTACAGAGTTCTGCCAGAGATATGTTTGTCAATATTTTGAATTTTGTAGTTCTATCTAACTGGAAACCTGTATGTCAGGTTCTGTCAAGAAGTGATCATACTTGTCACAGTACAAAAAGGTGAAAATAGCTGACTGTAAAGAAATCTGTTCATGATCTTATAACTGTTAAAAGAAGAGAACATAAAGAATCATCCATGAAACTGCAAAAACACAGTACCAGGTCCTGTGCACTTCTTCTTCTCTCTCTCTCTCTCTCTTTATTTCTCCTGCTCCCTTTCCTGTTTCCTTTATACAAAGCCAGGTAAGTTACTCAAGATAAGTGAGTTTTCTGGCAAGGGAACACATTTTTATTCTTAGCCTGTATCCCGCCTTGTACAATGGCAGATGAGGACCAGAAAATACCAGTGAGCTATAACCAAGAGAATGGTTCTATCCTAAACATCTTAAGTTATGAAGACTGATGCCTTCACTATTCACCTGTTGCAGCTAGATTCACTGTTGTGTATAGTGCAGAAGAAAATGTTCTTGAAATTTTAGAATTTTTAGAATAACTTTCTCCAATGTTGATCTCTAATGTTTAAAAAGACTTAAGCTCATCCTTCTTCCCTTCAGTAGAGGCTGTAATAAAATCTCTCTATATACAGTTTCCTTATTTTATGATGCTTACCTGATCTTCGCATCGTCAAGATCTCTGATAGAGTGACCAAAATTGAGCAATAAGTTACAAGGATTTCAGGTAGAAATTATCATAAAGACGCATTATTTTCTTGGGAAACCAGGCTACAGACATACTATAGTAATGATATAAAAATTACCCTGCTCTCTGTGTTCACAAAGCAAAGGGATACAATTTGATTTTCTCCTTCTCACTAGAAAAATAAAACATCTTTAAGTAAGGACAATATTAATCTAGATCCCACTTCACTGGATAGTAGGCAAGCCTGGGACATAAATAGTAAACAAAAGGTAAACAGCTTTGAAGCAAGCCTATCTTTTTGCTAACAGAATTTCTTAACATTAGCTTCTCTGTTTCTTTTCCTGCTAAAAAGCAGATAATGAAACCCATGGAGCTAGAGGGAATATAGCGTGACAAACATATTGATTTCTCTCCTTGACTGGTCTTTGGTCAACCCTGCCAATTCCATTTGACCTTGATACCAGTTACCCCCGTCACAAACTAGATAGACCTACCTTTATACTCATTATCTCTTAGCATATATGTTCAGTTTGCCTATCATAGAGATGAAGTGTTGATCACTGAAATTTTTTTATGCCTCATATTCCTCACTGTTTCACAGGTGATGAACTCAGGCTTAAGAAGACTTAACCCTAACTAATTTATTTCAAAGAGAATTAAGTGTAAGAATACTTTTGAGATGCTGGGTTTACATGTTTAATTTAAGCCAATTCCTGGCAAACTATCTATCATTAGTCAGGATTTATATAATAAGTAAGATCATGTTGTCAATTTACTCTGCTAATTTACTCTATTTAGAAAACAGACTGCCAAATAAAATCTTACTCCTACTTCTGCATCCCTTGTTTCTGTCCTCTGTGCCTCTCTGCTATTATCCCCTTTATTCTGTACAGTCATTCAGGCTGTGTTTCTTCATTTATTAATGACTTGAACAGAGGTATTGAATGCACCTTCAGCAAGTTCGCAGACGACACCAAGCTGAGTGGTGCGGTTGACACACCAGAGGGGTGAGGTGCCATCCAGAGGGACCTGGACAGGGTTGAAAAGTGGGCCTGTGAGAATCAAATGAAATTCAACAAGTCCAAGTGTAAGGTCCTGCATCTGGGTAGGAGCAACCCAAGATATGAGTATAGGCTGGGAGAAGAACTCATTGAGAGTAGTCATGCAGAGAAGGACTTGGGGGTCATGATAGATGAAAAGCAGGACATGAGATAGCAATGTGGACTTGCAGCTCAGAAGGCTAACCATGTCCTGGGATGCATCAGGAGAGGCATGACCAGCAGGTCTAAGGAGGTGATTCTGCCTCTCTATTCTGCCCTCATAAGGCCCCATCTGGAATACTGTGTCCAGTTCTGGGCTCCTCAGCATAAAAAGATGTGGACCTCTTGGAGTGGGCCCAGAGGAGGGCCACAAAGATGATCGAAGGACTGGAGCACCTTCCCTACGAGGACAGGCTGAAGGAATTGGGGTTGTTCAGCCTGGAGAAGAGAAGGCTTAGAGGGGACCTTAGAGCAGCTTTTCAGTACCTGAAAGGGGAATATAAGGCAGAAGGAGAGAGCCTTTTCTCATGGTCTGATTGCAACAGGACACGAGGGAATGGCTACAAGCTGAAGGAGGGGAAATTTAGGCTGGAGATTAGAAGGGGGTTCTTTACCCAAAGGGTGGTGAGGCACTGGAACAGGTTGCCCAGAGAGGTTGTGGGCCCCCATCCCTGGCAGTGTTTAAGGCCAGGCTGGATGTGGCCCTCGATGACCTGGTCTAGTGCATGTGGCGTCCCTGCCCATGGCAGGGGGGTTGGAACTAGATGATCTTTAAGGTCCCTTCCAACCTGAGCCATTCTACGATTCTATAATTCCCTCCTTTTGTACAATGTCATCAATAGTCTACAATTGTTTATCCTACTATTACATACAGCATAAGTTTATACACACAATGAAATATTTGTTCTAGGTATAAAAGGAACTGTAAAAAGTGTAAAAACTTGTGATGTATGACAGTAGAGTGAAAGGCATATGGATTTTATGTCTCTAAGTGCTTATGAAAGCATAGAAGGACAGTGTTTGACTACTTTCTAGAAATTATAACTGGAAAAACTTTTAAGAAAGTATTTGTCTTTAGAATGTGATTTTTGTCAACCCAGAGTAAAATTCAGCACTCACTAATTGTCCTGGTTTGGGTTAAAATGTCCTGGTTTGAGTTAGAACATAATTAATTCTGTTCAGTGATTTTATTTTCTAAAAAGTATTCATCCCATATACATCATATTCAGTATCAGTTTCCCCCCTACACCTTGCCGGAGCTACCTGAACTTCCCCTGTAAAACCTGAAATTCCTTAATCTTAAGTAAGGACCCTGACCCCAGGGGGAAGGAGAAATCAGAGGTTTTTGGGACCCTGGGTGAGGGGCTGGGATTTAGTCTGTGCGGGGACTTTGTTGGTGGTGGGACTTGGTCTGTACTTGAAGGTAGCTGAACGGTGTGGGTTTGCTACCGGGAGCTAGCTGTTTGGACTCGGACTTGTGCTGGGGGAAAGAGAGCTAAAAGTGTGGCTACCTGCTTGAGCTGGGCTGAGAGCTGCTACCGGGACTGAGAGCGTGTTGACGTAGTTATCATCGGGCTAACTGTATGTTCCCTCATGCTTTAAGAAGTGTGGTGATGATTTTGTTGTTAGGTAACTTTTCATTTAAGTAGTGTACATAATCAGAGCTGAATTCAAACATTCTAGGATAGAGTTCTAGACGGCCTGTGAAGGTTTGATTAGCACTCATAGGTCTACAATGAGGTTTATTTTCTCCAAACTTTCTCCACCTGGGGTACAGTCAAGAAAGGAACAGAACAGTGTTTGAGTTTCCCCTCACCAATGAAATAGCAAAAAACCAAATTTTAGAAGGAAACATTCCAAGTCAACCTCAGAGAGAATTGTGTATATAATGTGTATTCTACACATACTAATGGATGCAATGCAAAGTTTTCTGTGTTGACTTTGGGTGTCTCTGAATTTCTTTTACCAACTTTTATTCTTTGTTCTTCCTCTCTTTGTACAAAGAGCCAAACTCGTATCAGAAGTTAGAGGCACTTGTCTGGATTATTAAAAGCTGCACTTAAGCTGATTTGGGCAACCACCCAATTAGCAGTCAGCAGGCTTGTTCACTTGAGTGCTGACAGTCTTTCAGTGCCTTTTCAAAAGGACATAGAGGGTGGTGGACAAGTACTTATTTCTTTAATGCATGCAGCTGAGAAAGAATTCTAAAATACATACTATGGAAATCAAAGATGTGCCTGCAGGCCTGTATGGATAAGCACATGAAGAGTAAGGAGTCAATAGACTGGGAGCTGATTCACATTACCATGGATACATGAACTATCTAACCCTAGAAAGGTTCTTTTTTCTAGAACTTGCCTGATGTTTCCCAGTGATTGACAAACACTTCCCCAGCCTGCAGAGTACTGTTAGAAATTTTGCTTTCTGTAATTACATTAACAAATTAAATAGCTTGTAGTTGGTAACTCAATGAAATGTAATTTGGGATTCACACTCTGTCCTGGTTTCAGTATCTCAGTTTAACATAGGTGGAAAGCACAAACAGCAGTATTGCTAGGGCTTCATAGCAGTCACAAATCACTAAAATATAAAAAGAGACAGGGAATTTAGATTATAATAGGACATTTAGAAGCTGTGCAGCAAAGTTTGTTTATAAAGATATATATATTTCTATTACCTCCAGATGTATTAGTTTGAACAAACAAATAGATGTGGCTGTTTTGTAAAACCTAGAGTATAGTTTTACATACTTTGTTGTTTTAGTGCCAGAGCTCTGGATGCGTATAATTTCAGAAAGCTTCTCTGTATTTATCTACAGGGTTTTCAGCAACTGTGTAGTCCTCCATGAGGTTTCGAGTAACACATTTACAAAATATTTGGATTAAAATTCATTGTCTTTAATTCTGATTTATGCTTTCATTGACCTAATATTTCATCATAACAGGCACAGAGACAATGTTGATGTTATTTGCTGTGTTCAATCACATTTGCTTTACTATCAAATCAGGTTGAACATATAGCCTCATAATCAGAGGCCCTAGTTACTATGGGGATTTTAGCTACCCAGATATTTGCTGGAAGACCAACTCAGCCAGCCATTCACAGTCCAGGAGGTTCCTCCAGTGCATTGATGGTAACTTCTTGATGCAAGTGGTGGATGAGCCAACTAAGAAGGAAGTGCTGCTGGACCTGATACTCACTAACAAAAAAAGTCTGGTTGGAGAGGTAGAGGTTGAGGACAACCTTGGCTGCAGTGATCATGAGATCGTAGGGTTCAGGATCTTTTGCGGTAGGAACAGAATACCTAGTCGTATCACAACCCTGGACTTCAGTAGGGCCAACTTTGATGTTTTCAAGAAGTTGCTAGGAGAAATCTCATGGGACAGGGTGTTAGAAGATAAAGGGGCCCAAGAGAATTGGTTAACATTCAAGGACCACTTCTTCCAAGCTCAAGATCAGAGCATCCCAACACATAGAAAATCGAGGAGGGGAGTCAGTATACTTGCATGTTTAAGTAGGTAACTGCTGGGCAAACTGCAGTGGAAGAGAGTCTACAGATAATGGAAGGAGGGGCTGTTGTCAGAGGTTGTAGGGAGGTAAATAGAAAATCTAAGGCCTCTCTGGAATTAAACCTTGCAAGGAAGGTCAAGGACAATGGGAAGGGCTTCTTCAAATACATTGCCCCAAAAACGAATACTAGAGGCAATGTAGGCCCCCTGCTGACTGAGGTGAGTGCCTTGGTGACAGATGATACAAAGAAGGTAAATAACTTCTTTGTCTGTCTATACTCAGCCCCCACATGATGTTAGGATACTAGAAGAGTTTTCCTTAGTTGAGGAGGACTGGTTAGGGAGCAGTTAAGCCATCTGGACATCCATAAATCCATGGGACCTGATGGGATGCACCTGTGGGTTCTAAGGGAGCTGGCAGAAGTCATTGGCAGGCCACTCTCCATCATCTTCAGTAAGTCCTGGGGAACAGGAGAGGTGCCTGGCAATTGGAGGAAGGCAAATGTCACTTGAGTCTTCAAAAAGGGCAACAAGGAGTAGCCGGGTAACTCTAGACCAGCCAGCCTCACCTTGACCCCTGGAAAGGGAATGGAACACATTGTCCTTGACTCTGTCTCTAGGCATATCAAGGATAAGGGGGTCATGAGGAGCAGTCATTTTTGGGTTTACCAAGGGGAAGTCATATTTGACCAACCTGATAGCCTTTGATGAGGACGTAATCAGGTGGACAGATGAGGGTAGCGCAGTGGATGTGGTTTATCTTGATTTCAGTAAAGTATTTGACACTTCTTCCCATAGCATCCTTGCAACTAAACTGAGCAAGTGTGGTCTGGCTGATTCCGTAGAGAGGTGGATTTTAAACTGTTTGAAGAGCAGAAGTCAGAGAGTTGTGGTCAATGGGATGGAGTCTAGTTGGAGGCTTGTATCTAGTGGAGTCCCTCAGGGGTCGGTACTGGGACCAGTATTTTTCAATCTATTCGTTAACGACCTGGATGAGGGAACAGAGTGTGCTCTCAGCAAGTTTGCTGATGACACTAAACTGGGCGGAGTGGCNAAACTGGGTGGAGTGGCTGACATACTGGAGGGTTATGCTGCAATTCAGTGTGACTTAGACAGGCTGGAGAGTTGGGCAGGAAGAAATTGAATGAAATTCAAGAAGGCCAAGTTTCAAGATTTGCACCTGGGAAAGACCAACCCCATGTATCAGTCTAAGTTGGGGACTGAGCTGTTGGAGAGCAGTGAAGGGGAAAGGGATCTAGGGGTCCTGATGGATGGAAGGATGACTCTGAACCAGCAGTGTGTTTTTGTGACCAGGAGGGCCATTGGGATTCTGGGGTGTATTAGAAAGGGTGTGGTTAGTAGGTCAAGAGAGGTTCTTCTCCCCCTTTCCTCTACCCTGGTGAGGCCACATCTGAAATATTGTGTCCAGTTCTGGGCCCCTCAGTTGAAGAAGAATAGGGAACTGCTGGAAAGAGTCCAGCACAGAGCCACCAAGATGCTGAAGGGGCTGGAACATCTTCCTTCTGAGGAAAGGCTGAGGGAGCCGGGTCTCTTTAGCTTGGAGAAGAGGAGACTAAGGTGTGACCTCATCTCTGCTTTTAAATATGTGAAGGGTGAGTGTCAGGAGGATGGGGTCAGGCTCTTCACAGGGGAGCTCAGTGACAAGACAAGGGGCAATGGTTGTAAGTTGAAGCATAGGAAGTTCAATGTGAATAAAAGAAAAAAAGTTTTTCAGTGAGGGTGCCAGAGCACTGGAACAGACTGCCCAGAGAGGTTGTGGAGTCTTCTTTTCTCTGGAGATATTGAAAACTCATCTGGACACATTTCTGTGTGACGTGGTCTAGAGAATCTTGCTTTGGCAGGGGTGTTGGACTACATGATCATTTGAGGTCCCTTCCAACTCCTAACGTTCTGTGATTCTGTGATTGTATGTGAGTATATGCAAAGTCAAGAAGGAAAAGACAATGGTAGTTTCATTAATTTTTTTTTCCCATCTCATTTAAATAAGGTAAATTTTCAGAAGATACATCTGTAATGTTAATTCGATTGCAAATATACTGACAATTTGAGGATTTGTGTTATTTCATTCTCTTTTTCATCTAAATCTTAATATAATACAAAAATAAAAGTTTGCTATTCAGTCATATCTGAAGAAAGTCGTGGCCTACAGTCTTTGAAGAAAATATAAAGTCATATGTTCAACCACTGAAAGTAAACAAAGTTGTCTAAATGTGTTCAGTTTAATCACCTTAATTCTAAACAAGAACAGAAGTAAAAGAAATTAGAGAGCATAGCAGTAGAAACTGTATGCCTGTGGTTACTTATCTGACATCCTGACTAAGAAGTACAAATCCTCAGTAGGGTACATATGGGATAAATATGGACTTATCATAATTCAAAATATGAAAACAAAAAGACTTTGGGTACTTTGATATATGCTAATTGGAGAAAAAACACAGAGTGTAATTTTGTAAAGTGTGGTTTTGTCAGATATCACAAGTGAAGTGTAACTGGGCCATGATAGCACTGGGTGATCTGCATGAAGAAAGAGACAAGGTCACTAGGAGTGGTTTTGCTAGTGGCAGTCTTCCTTCTAGTCTGAGGTTAATTCTTCATTGCTCTTTACTCAGAAAAGCAAAAACATTCTCATTCTAAAAGCCTACCAAGTCATAAAAAATAGTCTGTTGTCTCTTTTCAAGATAAATTTACTTTCTAAAAGTGTATTTGTTTTGAAGAAAATAAAAAGCCTTATATATGTGTAAGGAAAAATCAACCAATCCTTTGGGAACTTCGGGGTTTACAGATATGCTCTGCACTGCTCTGAAGCACGGGAAAGAGCTTTTTAGGTTATTCTGGCAGTGGAAGACATTTCAACCCCTTGGCCCTGCCACAACAGCTGTCTTTCAGTTCATGCAGCTTCTAAGGTGACATACAGGGCAAAGAATTAGAAGATTTGTTAAAATTTGTTTAACAAACACAAATTTTTAGATATTTTAGCCCTGTTTTTAGATTCGCCTGCTGATGTGAGAAAATTACTATACACTCGGAAACATATGTACCTGTATAAGCTTATGCATGTGATATATGTATAGAATATTTGATAGTCTCTTTTATGTATAAATGTTTGTTAGAAAAGTTATGGATGAGGAAAAATCAAAAGCAATACTTGCTCTGCTTACACTAAGATCTCTTCTCCTCCTTAGCTGATTCGCTTCAGAGTTTTTCCTGACCAGCCTGCTGAGGGCCTTCAACTTCATTCTATACACTTTTCAATGAATGTCTTGTGGAGATGGTGGATAATTTTTAAATCTCATTTCTTTCTTGGAGTCTTCCAAGTTCCTTTTCAAACTCAGTCTTTCTCTGTCAAAGTCCCTTCATGAACATGCATCTTTGGAAATAAGGTTGCGATGACTCCTACTTGGCTGGCCTATTAGCATCTCCCTGATTAAGAAATCTACACTCTCTGTTGAATCACTGCCTGTGCGTCAGTGAGAACCTACAGATGTACCACACAAAAATCATTCTTGATAACCAAATAAGATTGATTAATTCATCCCACTACTGCGAGACAAGATACAAACAAATTGAGTTGATTTGATACACTTTTAAATGCTTTTAAGCACTCAGATACCATTGTCATAAATACACACATAGACAAAGAGATAGACATAGAAAGAGGGTCATCAAGTGATAGAACAACTACTATAGTTTGACTCTATATGTGAGTTAAACAGAGAGACTATGATAGAGTAAAATTGAATTTCTCTTTTCTGTTCTAACTTTTCAGTGCCAAAAAGAGTAAAAATTAATAAAAGCTTTATTTTGTTTTCATTAAAATGAACAAATATAACCCCAGAAGTAGTGCACTGAATAAAAAGGTGTAATTTTCAAACAGTAAGTTTTATGATTATCACAATTCTTATTGTTACTGTCTTTAAGGATAAGCAGAGATTAGAAGTACCTGATCACAGAAGAAAGCACTGAACACTGTAGCATTTATATGCAATTAAATATGACCTAATCTCTGCACTGGTCTCTAGAAATAAAAAGTGTGATATCTTTACAATCGTGCCCTTGTAATCTGCATTTTAGCTAAATTATATTTTTGGTTCTTGAGACATCTTCTATTTTATCCTGAAAACAGATTATTTTCATGTCAATTAGGTTCTCCATGCATTTACTACAGAAAAGGAAACTGAATTTTTACAGTTGTCTTTTCACTTTTTTTAAAGTAAACTTTCATTTCTCTCTTCAGAAAATATGCAATAATTACAAGACCAGGAATGTAATGGTACTAAAAAGCTAAATCTAAGACAGACCCCAAAAAAGACAGGAAAAAAAGGAAAATAACTAAATTATGAATAATAAATACACTAAGGTAGTCTGTAAAGATAGTTAGTACTTAAAGTGACTTTAAACATAAATCTGGTACCTCATATTCAAACCATGACCTTACAACCTCTTTATTCCAATACAATTTTATACTTGGATGTGATAAATATGTTCTTCTTTTCAACTTAACCTTGTTTAAGAGACATGCTAAGAAATGCCACAGCCTCAACAATACTTAGAAGCTTGACATCCACACAGGTTTTGCACACCTCTGGGATCTGAAAATGGTACTCTCATTTTTTCCTCTGTTTTGGGACTTAGTCTGTGGTAGGTGATAATAAATCACCTCTAATACAGAGTGACAGAATTGATTTCCTCATAAAAGCATTTTAAATGTCTTAGATTTTAGGCACTGGCAGAGGACTTCCATGTAACAGCCTAGTTGTTAAGAGAATTTGTCTAAGAAATAAGAGCAGCATTTAAATGTCCACCTTTCCAAATGTATTCAAACTGCATCCTTTAAATCCCAGAACAAGGCCATAAAAATCAGGGTCTAGAAGAGAAGAAAGAGAAGGGCTAAGTAATGATATGAATGCTTCCTTCTAATGAGGAAAGAGTTGGATTAGAAAATATGGAAAAACTTAGTGTAAAATTGTTAAGTTAAAAATTTTCAAACTGGCCCAAAAGAAAAAAGGTTGGTAATTACCATTTAACTACAGAAATACAAATATAATTGCCTGTGTTGTGAAAAGCATAAAGAATTCTTTTGGTTTGCATGCTTACTGAGAACAGTAACTTCTTTCTAACTTAAATGCAGGTATAATTTTTTTCTTTGTCAAAGAAAAGCTCCCTTACAAGGGACCTGAAGCAAGTCTAGCTGAAAATCTTCCCAGCTCAACTGGTCATATATGGGTAATGCCTAATCTCACCAAAGTACTTAAACAAATGACTTGTCCCATACAAATTAATGTGATTTTGGACATTTCATAGTGAAGTGTGTATTTTAAATGGCAGGGTGTTCATCTACTAAGGAGAAGGTGAAATTCTCATCATGTCAGTAAACATAAAGTTTTGTGTATTAAATATATCTTCAGGTACATATTTGAGACTGTGGTCAAAAACTATTTTTCAACAAACAGACTTACTATTCTGTGAAGCTCTGAGGAACAGCGCTAGAGAATGGGCAAGGATTAACAAACTTAGCTAGGTAGATTTGTATACGGAATGTATTTGCTCTCTGTGGTCATATTAGTGTTAGTAAACAATTTTAAATGTAGTAGCCCCAGGGTCCGAAGGAGTTCTTTTTATGAACATAGCAGAAATGTTTAAAAAGCACAGTTTCTCACAGCAAGTAATTGACTCTTGAAATCTAAGTCAGACACTCAGTTAAGCAGTTATGTTTGCTTATATATTAGCTGTAGTAGAGAACATCTTAGTGCATATTGCTCTCTGTAGAAAAGTTTTAAATGTTCCAAGATTTTCATGTCAGGAGAATGTTTTGCAATGGTATCTGGGGTTTGAGAGTTCGTTATTTTGGGGGGGGAATGAACTGGTTTGTCCACTCCAGTGTGGACTTATCCTTGGGCCACAACCCCTTCAGAGGTATACCTACTGCGGCACAGGCTTATCCACAGCCATAGATGCTTTTAGGTGTCCTGCTCTGGTGTGGATTTATCCCTCAAGTCCCTTCAACTTGAGTTCACACTGAAGTTCCAGTCTGTCCAGCACAGCAGCAATGCCCTTGCCATCTGCCAGCCTAGGTTCATTGTCCACTGCTGTTACCAAAATATTCCCAGGCACAGCAGAGTAAGATGATAAGCAGTACAGCAAGCAGTGAAAGCAAAAAACAGCTACTAATGAGCACTAGACTGTAATACACAGTGAAGCAAGCAAACCCCATGGCAAGCACAGAAGCCTGTAAATTAATAGCTAACCAGCAACAACAGCTATAAATTTGATCTAGCACATTCCAATCAAATCTGTCATTATTTTGAACCCTTCAAGACACACACTGGGTGTCAGAAAGGTCTGATGAGGTTTAACCACAGCCAGCAACTAATCCCATGTAGCCACTCACTCACTCCACCCCAGTGGTATGGGGGAGAGAATTATAAGGATAAAAGTAAGAAAACTTGTGCATTGAGATAAAAACAATTTAATAGGCAAAGCAAAAGCTGCACATGTAAGCAAAGCAAAATAAAGAACTAATTCACTGCTTCCCATTGTCAGCCATCTCCAGGAAAGCAAGTCTCCGTCATGCATAACAGTTACTTGGGAAGACAAATGCCATCACTTCAAAAGCCTCTCTTCTCCTTCTGCTTCCTCCAGCTTTATATATTGAGCATCATCTTGTACGGTATGGATATGGAATATCCCTTTAGTTAGTTGTGGTCAGCTGCCCTATACCAGCTACAATGAAGAAAATTAACTCTATCCCAGTCAAAACTGACACAGGCTATTTACTCCCTCTTTCGGACCTGTTAAGCCTAAGAACTCCCCTCTTTCAGATCAGTGCAAGTAAGGAGTAAGTAATTTGAAATTAAGAGTAACAGACTAGAAGAGCTTTCTTGTACTGACCATAGGAGCTGCAGTTATAGGTGAGGAGATCAGAAAAGGAATTTGAAGGAAGTTTAATGGAATGTTATTTTTCCCATATGGGAAAAAGATGAGTGAGAAGGATAGCTTTTGAGATGGTAAAGATTTTCTCAAAAAAATATTGTTAGCTCAGCTTTTTTTTGAACTAAATAAAATATTTTTGTCTAAAATCTGACTGAATAACATCAGTCTTTCATATGGTCTCAATGCCTCTAGCCATCCACAGAATCTTTCTCTGAGATGTAACAGGCTCTTAGGTTAGTGACATAGTCTCTTTTCACATGGGTTAAGTGCTGTTGAAGAAAGTTCTGAATGCTTTCATAAGCATAATTTCTAATACTTCTAGAAACAAGTCTAATTTCTAATTGCAAAATGTTATAGAATTGGTCAGAAGTCCTGTTACTAAATCTGAAGAATTGGTGGCCAAATTCTTACCTCAGCTGACAAAAAAACCCCTTGTTCTGAAAGCTCATGAATACTATCAACAGAAAAAATTAGTAATTCTATGACAAAGACTATGTATTTTTATTTTACATTCTGACCATGTGTGTTCTTCCTGGACTGGAAGCTGATTGCAGTTCTGGATTTGACCATTTTCAGTTGTGGAGAGCTGTTGAGTTGTTTTAAGATATGCTTTAATGGAGTATTGAAACAGGTGTTCAGTACTCTTTTGAAGTCTGGACTTTATCAGGAACAGGTAATGAATCTTGACAGTTAGTTATATAGGGTTTTGTGTCTCTGAATATGTCTACATCTTATGCACAAAGGAGGAATATAATGCCTATTATATGGTAAAAATACAGTACATAATGCAGCCTACAGCTACAGTGTTTGGATAAAAGATAAAAGATAAAATATTCAAAAAATTATAACCATTTTTATATAGTTATTTATTGAAAACTTGAGTTGTGGCAAATACTGTCCCTATACATGGTAAAACTTTCTGATAGTGGAAAGCTACTAGTCCTGTAATTCATTGCATAGGCATAATGCTGGTATGTATGAAGGAAAGAAATAAGTCACCTTTGAGATATCACCTCTAAATATAATTCTGGACATTTTCCAGAAAGTTCATTGAAAAGCAGTTGTCCAGAGGCACTCAGGCTTGACTACTTCCACCTGAAAAATTAATGTACACTCAATACTTTATTAAAAAGCTGTGGCCAGGCAGAGAGCCTCCTTGCATTAATTATTTTTTGTTTGGTTTTGTTTGCTCGTTTGCGTTTCAGTTTTGGTTTGATGATTTTTTGTTGTTGTTGTTGACAAGGAGAATAACCTCTGAGATGGAAAAAATGATTCTCAGCCACACTATGGTTCTGGTTTCGTCGATCCAAGAAACTAAGTTTAGAAAACTGCTAAGAGGAATGTTCACTCTACAGTCCATGTGAACCCCTGGAGTATGATTTTATAGAGGTGATTGAGCACTCTTCATGTTCTTCAGTAATGTGCTAAGATACACTTTAAATGGGAGTGCAGCTCTTCTAAAATACGGTTTTTGTAACAGTACAGACTGCAGATTTTGATTTGGTGCACTGGGTATGTGTATAAGTTAGAAAAATAACAACGACAAAAAGATTAATTAATTCTGTAATTTTGGACTTATCCAGCTTTGTCTTTACCCAAAATGTAAGAAAGAAAGTGAAGATCGGAATTTCTCTTTATTGTATCCCACAGGGAGTCCCATGCAACAATAGAAATCCGCAGTTCAAAAGGTGGGATCATATTACATTGACATTAGCAGTACAGGTCTACACAACTGAAGACCTTAATGAAATCATATTGCTGTAAAACTGAAAAGAAAAAAAATCAATATTTGGATAGAGATTCACGACTCATATTAGAATATCATATAAGATTTTAAAATATGGTCTGAAATTTTCAAAGGAAAAATCTTCTTACTAAAGACTATTCAAGTTTAAAATATGTTGTTAAGAAATACATACGAATAGCAATGCATTTTCCAAATTATACAAATGCCTTTTTGCATCTTTTTCTTTCCGGTAATCTCCTCAATGCTGCAATTGTGCAACTACATCAAAGAAATATATCCTGGAAAACAAGAATGTATTTTTGTATCCATCTCCCAAAATCCTTTTGTATCATATTACCTTCTGTTCCAGCTTTTCTTCCCTCATTTTATTATCTTCCTACAATTAGAAAAAGTTATTGAATGAATTAGAATCAATTGTTAAAGGTTACAAGTATAATTTAACACAAAACCAAAATGGAAAACAAAACAGATAAGATTTTGAAAGTTCAACTAATTCATGATGTACTTATACTCTGTATAAGTACATATCTGTTTATGAGTTAACTGTATTGTTATATTACAAAGTACTTAGTAGCAGCTCCTGTTTTATTTATTATAAAAACTCCCCAAAATTCAAAAAAACAAGCAAGCAAGCAAACAAACAAAAACCTCCAGATCCCCAAACTTTGAAAGGAATCATCTTCCTTACAGTTAGTACAACAATCCACATCTTATTTAGTGTCAAGAAATGCCATCTGTGCAGCTTAAGATTCTACACTGTTGCTTTCAGGATGTATTTATAAATACTGTGACAGTTTATTTGTTATAAAACCAAGTAGGAGGCAATGATAACAAAAACTCCTAATGTTAACAAGTGAGAAGGGACAAATTAGTAACAAATTTGTCATCTCAATTGGTATTATACTGCTTGCAGACTCTGAAATACCAAAGTGATCCAAAGATTGTATGTTTAATTAATTATTCTACAGTCAATAACTGTGTACAATTGTTGTTGCTATTGTAAACCAATGCAGTGGGATGGGAAATGCACAAGGGATAGGGCAGGTATTTACACTTGCATGGGTACTTGCACAGACAGTGTGAATAGTTACACGTGTGCTTGCCAAAGCTAAATTTTAATTAGAGAAAAGACCTGGGATGCAGATTTTAAAAAGAGAGGGAGATTGCATGTGAAAAAAAAAAAAAAAGGAGACTTGGAGAAGGGTCTTTCAGGCAAGCAACTGTAGCTTTTGATGTTAAGTTGTGTATTGTCGTGCCATCGAAGAACACCACAACAATAACAAAGTGGATAAGGCTGCCAAGATTGTAATAGCCCAGGTAGACTTCGATTGGGAGCGGAAAGGTGAACTATTCATAGCTCTATGGGCCCATGAAACATCAGGGCATCTAGGAAGAGATGCAACATACAGGTGGGCTCGTGATCGAGGGGTGGACCTGACTATGGAGGCCATCACACAGGTTATTCACGAATGCGAAACATGTGCGGCAATCAAGCGAGCCATGAGAGTAAAATCTCCTTGGAATAGAGGGCGATGGCTGAATTTCCAATATGGTGAGGCCTGGCAAATTGACTACATCGGACCTCTGCCACGAACACGCCAGGGCAAGAAATACATACTCACCATGGTGGAAGCAACAACTGGCTGGCTGGAAGCATATCCTGTAAATCAGGCCACTGCTCGAAACACCATCTTAGGCCTCGAGAGGCACATTCTGTGGCGACATGGGACCCCAGAGAGAATTGAATC
>VWZX01008722.1:73730-95716 GCA_013399015.1 Galbula dea | reverse complement strand
ACAGCACTAGCACTGTGACATTCCTTCTCTGGTTGGGGGGCAGGACCCTGGGAGGGAAGTCAGGCAGCCAGCTGACCCAAACTAACCAAAGGGATATTCCATACCATATGACGTCAGCTCAGATATAAAAGCTGAGGCATGGAGCAGGGGGGGGGCATTCATCGGCTAATGACTGCATCCTGAAGGCCGCAGCCCTGCTTCTCGGGAGTGGCCGACCATCGCTGCTCATGGGAAGTAGAGATTAAGTCTGCTTTTGCTTTGCTTCTGCATGCGCAGGCTTTGCTGTGTGTAGTGCTGATAATAAACTGTCTTGTCTCAACCCACGGGTCATTCCTTTTTCCACCTTACTCTCTCTCTCCCCTGTCCCTCTGGGAAGGGGAGTGATAGAGTGGCTGGGTGGGCACTTGGTGTCCAGCCAAGGTCAAACCCACCACACAGGGTTAAAGCTTCTGTTTGACATCTGGCAGCCAGGGTAGAGAGAGAAATCTCCCTCAAAGATTAGTTCCTAGATCTTGCTAGGAGCCAGCATTTGAAAGCGTGACTTTGCAAGTCATACAAGCAGAGAAGGTCTAGCTGGCTTCTAACCAGTGTCAATATGAAGATATAAAGCAAAATCAAGCACTTAAATTATTATTATAATCAGCATTCTCTTTGCATCTGTTCTTTTCCTGAAGGTGTAAAGGTTGAGTCTATTTGTTACTCATAATTGGGAAATGAAAAGGAAATGCTTGCGAATTTCATAGTTATTATTAAATGATGGGTGAATATGTATCATTCAGAAATTAATTCAGCTTACTTGACATTGTTTGCCTTGACAGAACATTTATCATCCACTTCTAGCTCTCTTAGATTTGATTTGGTTTGAGTTATATTGCTTTGGTTCAGTTTGGATTGTTTTTTTTCTGAATATACTTACTTGCAACTTGATTTCACATCTCTGTGTCTGTATAGATTTTTTGCCAGTGATGTAGAATTGTGTTAAAAGCATAGAATCACAGAATGTTAGGGGTTGGAAGGGACCTCAAAATGATCATCTAGTCCAACTCCCTGCCACAGCAGCATTCCCTAGACCAAGTCACACAGAGGTGCGTCCAGACGTGTTTTGAATATCTCCATAGAAGAAGACTCCACAGCCTCTCTGGGCAGTCTGTTCCAGTGCTCTGGCACCCTCACTGAAAAACTTTTTTTCTTTTATTCACATTGAACTTCCTATGCTTCAGCTTACAACCATTGCCTCTTGCCTTGTCACTGGACCTCTCCGAGAAGAGCCTGAGGGCATCCTCCTGACACTCACCTTTCACATATTTAAAAGCATAGATGAGGTCAGCCCTTAGTCTCCTCTTCTGCAAGTTAAAGAGACCCAGCTCCCATAGGTGGGTGAATCAGGCTTTCCTGCTTGGCCTGCTGTCCCAGGATGTTACTATGGAAGCCATCGAATTCTGTCTTTATAGCAAGGATATAAGCACTTTTAAGAAGAAGGAAGGGGAAAAAAACAAAACCAAAAACAAGACCAAAAACCCCCAAATCAATTAATCAGTCTTTACTAGTCTATTTTCATGTCTAAGGTAGAGCTATAGATTGATTTTCACATGTGTTCTCTGATGAAAAATTGTTTGGGAAATGAAGAAGATCCTTTCAGGCAAAACTGTGAAGAACAATTTTGGACTGATATTTTCTTAATTTTCACAGCACAATTTGCTGATCTGATCTGTTAAGGGGTGACTGTGACGTAGAAAGATACACTCCTTTTTTACCTAAATCAATGTTAGAAGACTAAAAATGGAATGAATATGTAGTGGGGTTTTTTAATTTTATCTGGTCTAGAAGTATTAAAAAAAAATAAGTCTAGAACTTGTAATCAATCATTGTAGTAAAGACTTTATTGCATTTTATTTTAGAAGCCTACTTCTGCAATGGCAGGCAGTGATGGTGATTGTTTGCAGAACACCTGCACATCCAGGTGAAAAGAAATGTGAGAAAATGTATTTCAGTATATCTTTAAATAAAATGTTTTCTTTCTAATTTCCTTTTATAACATTTCAAACCACTAGATGCATCAGAAGGAATAAAAGTAAGGGACCCTCAAAGTGCAGATGTTAATCTATCTGAAAAGTCTTCTTCAAGTGGTAATTGTAATGTTTGTGGCAAATTGATGTTGGCTGGCTGCCCAGCTGATCTCCCATCCAGCTGCTGTCTCCCATCCCCTCCTCAACAGGACAGGGGGAGAAAATAATAAGGAAAAGGTCATGGTTTGATATAAAAAAAAGGGACATCCCTTACCAATTACCATCAGGGACATAACAGACTTGGCTTGATGAATATGAAATTTGATCTATTGCCAATTAAAAATAAAGCTGGATGGTGAGAAACAAACAAGAACTGAAACACTTTCCCCTGCATCCCTGAACCCTTTTCACAGGCTCCATTCCTGACTTTACCTTCTCCCCCCGAGCAGCACAGGGAGATGGGGAATGGGTGGCTGCAGTCAGTTCGCAACAGCTCATCTCTGCCACTTCTTCCTCCTCACACTTTTTCCTGCTCCAGCCTGGGGCTTTCCGACAGGCTGCAGGGAAACAATCTGAATCTGGTATCACATCCATATGGGTAAAAATTTGAAGGTGCTACATTAATAACTTTGGAGTAATGAAAAACCAAGAGCTTTACCTATCTCTCATGTCAATTCCATTCAATTCCATCTTCATCATATCATATCCTAAAGGTCACTTCTCTACAAAATGAAGCTGAGGACCAACGTGTCACTGTCCCCCATAACACCCTCAATGAAACATGAAAAACTCAGACTAGATAAGTGGACAATAAAGTGAAATGAAATCTAGGTCAAATGCTAACCTCAAACTGGTGTGTGTAGTGGTACAAAGGCCAGATGGGAGCTGCTCATTAGTGAGGTGCTCCAGGGGTTGATATTGGCACCAGTACTGTTTAACATCTAAGTAAAAACTATTAGACAAAGCCAGTAAGATATTATCTGCTATGAAAAAAAAAATGTTCTTTTATGACTTCATTTTAAGGGTGGTTTAATGTAAGCATTGCGGATGAGAATGAATACAGAATTTAGGTGGTACTACAGACACAGGGAACCGAGGAACACAAATCCTAGTTTCTGGCCCAGCAGTCTTTCCCCAGTGATTACCAAGCCCTGGAAAATCATGAACTTTTGCAAGGGTCAGGTAACAACTGCAGTGTTCAGCGTGCCCATAACCACCCCACATTGCGCTACTTTAGAGCCCTCTTCCCATTCTTGTTCCAGCCAGAAACTCCAAGAAACCAGAGGTAACCCCACCTCCATCATGATAGAGGCCTGTTTTGCTGCATATTTTCCAAAGCAGCCCAGAAGGGTCTGCTACATGTGTCTTCCCACACCATGCACTTCTTCCCAGATGAGGCCACTTGTAATTCTGCTCCTGATTAGCTCCTGATTAACTACTGAGTGGTCAGAACACTAGCCCCCCCCAAGTGATAAAATTCTTTGTAAGCCCTGCTAAAAAATTCAAAGTTCAAAACAGTATCTGTATCTTACCAATCCACTGCTTTAATTAGCAAGACAGAAAACACCTGAAGGAAAACAGATACGTCTTTTAGATTTTTTAGAGAAAGCTGTGATTTTTCAAAAATATAGCACTTAGGGATATAGTTTAGTGGTGGACTTGGCAGTGTTATGTTTATATTTGGACTTGATGATCTTAAACATCATTTCCAATCTAAACTATTCTATGGTGTAAGAGACTGAATCCACTTTCTTATCAGCTATGGAAAACAGGTTTCCTAGCTGTGCTGGGACTGCATGTTAATGTCTCGAAGCTTGATTGATCATTATCATCCTTGGAGAAGACAATGCCAGACCTTCCTGGAGCCAGAGGCTAGGAACCTCATGTGCAGGACAACGAGGCCTAGTTAAAACCTTGAGATAAGGCCCAGGTGTGTGGACATCTCGTGAGGAATTTATTCATGAGAAAAGTCTGGAGAAACCTACAGGAGATTCCCTTTATCTTAAGGATCAGTAGGACTGTGTCCTGTACCTTTTCCTATCAAAACCTTAGGGAAAAGCCTCGTGCTTGTGAGTTGTGCTGGTATGTTGTGAGTGGAGCCATGAGTGGTGTATGTATAAGAGAGAATGTGAGCATGATCACCCACCATCATGGAAGAAGCAGGGGGACTCGGGACCTTCGACACATTGTTGGACCCGATCCATGGTGGTGTAACTATGCCCTCTTGCTCTCTGTCCTGCCTCTCTGCTTAATTTTCCTCTTTCCTCTGTCCTACTGTCCTATCTCTCTAACTCTTTTGTTTCAATAAACCCTAATTGATTTTCGGCATTTGACCTCGTTTGTGTCTTAATTTCACTCTGGGAAATAAACCTCAAATCTACCCCATGTCCATTAACCGTACTGGGACATATGGTCTTTGTTAGCAACCAGGATGATGGGATAGTGAACCCTCAGCAAGACTGCAAACGATATAATATTGAGAGGAGTGGGTGATTACTCCTGGATAAACTGGCAGCCCATGGCTTGGACAGGTGCACTCTCAACTGGCTTAAGAACTGGCTGGATGACCGGGCCCAGAAAGTGCTGGTGAATGGGGCTGCGTCCAGCTGGCGACCAGTCACCAGTGGAGTCCCCCAGGGATCAGTGTTGGGTCCGGTTCTGTTTAACATCTTCATCGATGATTTGGATGAGGGGATTAAGTCCATCATAAGCAAATTTGCAGANCCTATCTCTCTAACTCTTTTGTTTCAATAAACCCTAATTGATTTTTGGCATTTGACCTCGTTTGTGTCTTAATTTCACTCTGGGAAATAAACCTCAAATCTACCCCATGTCCATTAACCGTACTGGGACATATGGTCTTTGTTAGCAACCAGGATGATGGGATAGTGAACCCTCAGCAAGACTGCAAACGATATAATATTGAGAGGAGTGGGTGATTACTCCTGGATAAACTGGCAGCCCATGGCTTTGACAGGTGCACTCTCAACTGGCTTAAGAACTGGCTGGATGACCGGGCCCAGAAAGTGCTGGTGAATGGGGCTGCGTCCAGCTGGCGACCAGTCACCAGTGGAGTCCCCCAGGGATCAGTGTTGGGTCCGGTTCTGTTTAACATCTTCATCGATGATTTGGATGAGGGGATTGAGTCCATCATAAGCAAATTTGCGGATGACACCAAGTTGGGAGGGAGTGTCGACCTGCCGGAAGGCAGGAGGGCTCTGCAGAGGGACCTTGATAGGCTGGAGAGATGGGCTGATTCCAACAGGATGAAGTTCAACAAGGCTAAGTGCCGAGTACCGCACTTTGGTCACAATAACCCCATGCAGCGCTACAGGCTGGGGACAGAGTGGCTGGAGAGCAGTCAGGTGGAAAGGGACCTGGGGGTGCTGATAGACAGGAGGCTAAACATGAGCCAGCAGTGTGCCCAGGTGGCCAAGAAGGCCAATAGTATCCTGGCCTGTATCACGAATAGTGTGGCCAGCAGGACAAGGGAAGTGATCCTTCCTCTGTACTCGGCACTGGTGAGGCCACACATTAAGTATTGTGTTCAGTTCTGGGCCCCTCAGTTCAAGAAAGATATTGAGGTGCTGGAGCGGGTCCAGAGAAGAGCAATGAAGCTGGTGAAGGGACTTGAGCACAAGTCCTATGAGGAGAGGCTGAGGGAGCTGGGGTTGTTTAGCCTGGAGAAGAGGAGGCTTAGGGATGACCTCATCACTCTCTACAACTATCTGAAAGGAGGTTGTAGTCAGGTGGGGGTCGGTCTCTTCTGCCAGGCAACTAGCAACAGAACAAGAAGGCACGAGCTTAGGCTCTGCCAGGGAAGGTTTAGGCTGGATATAAGGAAAAAATTCTTTACAGAGCGAGTAATCAGGCATTGGAATGGCCTGCCCAGAGAAGTGGTGGATTCACCATCCCTGGAGGTTTTTAAAATAAGACTGGATGTGGCACTTAGTGCCATGATCAAGTAATCATGATAGTGTAGGATTAAGGGTTGGACTTGATGATCTTTGAGGTCTCTTCTGACCCAGATAATTCTGTGATTCTGTGATAACACCACATGGTTATGCTGCTATTCAAAAGGACATTGACAGGCTGAAGAAATGGGCAGATAGGAGTCTTATCAAGTCCAACAAAGGGAAATGCAAATTCCTAAAGCCAGGAGGAATAACCCTCTGTTCTGCTTTGAGTTAGAACAGGACTAATTCTGTTTGGTGACTATACTTTTTAGCTCAAGCTCTTCTAAGTAACTGCACTTTCTGAAATTAACATGTTTTCGCAGTGATAAGACCTAATGGTCAAAATTAGTGCTAAGGATTACCATGCAGACCAAGGTCCCTGCTAAATCTTATGTCCCACATTGTGGGGTGCAGTGTAAAAAGGCTGCACCTGCAGGGAGGAGCAGGTGACCCTAAAGTGACCAATGAGATATTCCATCCTATATACATAATATTAAGTGTAAAGCCAAGGGATCACGAGGTCAACCTTTCTTCTTCAATGGCTGGCATCTGAGGAGGACTCTGTTCTGCCTCTGATCCCAATCCATGAGTTCCTGAATCTGGTTCCAGGATCCAGCTGCTGAATCCGTTTCCTATCTGCTTTTGATTCCAGACCGAGACTTCTGCCACAGTATCAGTGGTGACGGTGATGTAATTGCCACCAGGGGCAGGGGCAGTGGCAGTGGAGTGGATGGATTTGGTATTGGTTTTGTATATGTTTATATATATATTTAATTTTATTATTATTGCTTTCATTGAAGTAGATTTTAGTTTTCCAATCCACAAGTCTCTCTCTTTTACCTTTTCTTTCCTGTGGGTGGGGTGCAGAGGGTTATAGAGAGCATCTATCACTCAGTTAGCAGCAGGCCCAGCCCTAATACATAGCACCCTGTGGCTGGAAAACAGCTCTGAAGAGAAGAATTTGGAGTCACAGTGGACCATGTGACCATGCACTAGAAACGTGCATTAAAGGAGACCAACAGCATCCCGAGCTGCATTAGGAAGAGCAGTGTCTCAGGCAGGTGGAGGAACATGATCCTTCCTGTCTACTTAGCACACAGCAGTGTGTTCAGTTGTGGGTTCCTCAGTGCAAGGAAGACATGGTCACACTCAAGTGAGTCTAGGGAAAGTGCATGAAGATGGTTAGGGGTTTGGAGTGCTGTTATCTGAAGAAAGGCTGGAAAGGTTGGCATTTTCTAGCCTGAAGAAGAATTGGGGGAGATTTCATTATTATGTATAAATATCTTAGAGGAGAGCATGTTAAACACTGGAACACGTTGCCCAGAGAGGGTAGCTGTGTCTGTCCTTGGAGTTATTTAAAAAAAACCCAAAACCCTAGAGCAACATGCTCTGGTTCACTCTGTTTTGGACAGAATAGTTACACTAAATAATCTCTAGAGATGCTTTCCAAGCTCAACCAAAAAAGGTTAGGTAGTAGTGCCTTGACCCTTAGGTAACTGTTATAAGAGCTAAGACAAGCTCACGGCAGAACAAGTGGAGGTTAAGTCCCAATATGCTGCCCTTTCAGGTTAATATAAAGCCTGCAAACTTTCAGCAGTAGCAGCAAAAATCATATTTAGTTCACATACAAAGCTGATGTTGAAATTACACCTTAAATCTAAGATAATTTTGAAGATATTCACACATTTGTGCAGCATACCAGATAATAATTAATTAGGAGAAACAGCAGTTCATTCTGTCACATCTAACCAATAATGTTGTTTTAAATGTTTTCAATCAAAAATGCATTAAAAATTAGCCATTATTAAATGAATATAAACACATCAGAAAAAGAATAGAATACTCTAGTAGAAAACACACAAAATAGAACAAAAGTAATTTAAGAAATAATATATTTTAAAGATACTTGAGATGTTATCAGAAGTGAAAGAATATTTTGTAATTTTTTTATCTGTAGCTGCTAGCTATTTTAGTTTATTTTATTTTAATCAAGAAAAGTCATTGCTATCTTTGACTCTATAGAAGTTTGTGCTGGTCTCTGCACATAGTCTCACAGAAGTTAAGGGCTTCTGCTCAGAGAAGTCTTTACAGGATTTACAAGTTATCTTTAACCAAGGAGCCAATACCTTATTATTTACAATAGAAGTTTTGTGTGTATATATCTAACAATACTATGCTGGAAAATCAAGGAAACACTTTGTCTCACCTGTTTCTGTTGAGGTCATCAGTATCAAGCTTCATTGTGAGGCTGGTGCTGTGATAGAATTGCATGTTAAAGCAATAGGGGTGAAGAAAATGGTCTGAGTTAGGTGAGCATTGGGAGAATCAAATATAAGTATCAGAGACTTAATAATTTAAGTCTTGTATTTGCTACTTTCTTTGTTTATTAGAATGCATAGCTGTTATTATTTGTTTGCATGCATGATTCATGCACTAGTCCCATGTTCTGAAGACATTTGTTTGTGTTTTCTATTAATATATTTCATTGTTTACCTGATGGCTTTTTGAGAGCACAAATCTTCAGGCTGAAAGCTGAAGTCATTGGTCATTATTTGTTTATCTAGCTAGAGCAACACACACACTAAGCATTCTGGCAAATGACCAGATGAGATAACCAAAAATCCAATATTCGACAAGAAAGTTTAATAGCTGGAAATCTTGTTTTAAATAAAGCAAACCTTTCAATTTTTAGTAAGTGGGGTTGAGTAAGGAGGGTCAGGAGAAAAGTTGAGCATAAACATTTCATTTACAGCAACTTCTAAAAGACTCCTTGTAGTGACTATTTCAAACTTCTCCATATTAATCAAATCTCTTCATTTAGAATCTATCTCTTCTGAATATGATCTCTACAGACAAAGATTTATGGCATTTAATATATTTTAAATCTATCCTGTAAAAATGAATCCATCTTTCTAAAATCATGTTTATGTAAAAATTAAAGATAGAGAATTTTCTACACTTTTAATGCAAAGTAATCTCTGCCCCATTTTACAAAACCAATCTATTTCCATGGATCAAAACAAACAATCTTGGGATTCTCTGAGGTCCATTTCTAATAAAAATATTAGCAAAGAGAAAAATAATTCAGACAGCAATCAAGGAACAACTACATATTTATCAACATTCATATTGATGGAAATGTAATCTTTTCTTAAGTTGGGCTTTTAAAATCTGCTAGACTTTTCAAAACAGTCTGTAGTTATTTATGAGTCATAAGCTTACTGTCAGATTGTCACCAGTATTTCTCCAAACCAGAAATGCAACTAATTTTTGTGTATTTTAATCACTCTCTTTAAGCAAGGGAGAAAAAAAGCAATTCTGATGAAATGAAGTGTAGCTCTGTAAATGTCTGTGCCTAGTTATAGAACCATGCTTTTTCTAGTTCCTAATAAACTTAACAGTCAGGGAAACACCATAGCATGTCATGGGATCTTCCGAGTGTCAAGCAACCAGGGACCAGAGAAGTAATCCCTTTCATGTAAACTGCATTTGTAATCTCCATTCTAGCAGAAACTAGAATGAGTCCCAGAAACTCATTCCAGCAACAAATTGACCTCTTCAACCATCATATTCAGTATTTGAGCATAGTGTTCGTAATTTGAGTGTTAATCCCCATAATATGTGGTCCTCTGACACTAGATGCTAAATTTATCCCTATGTTCCTTGGAAATGAGTCACTTTTCTATAAAGGAGAGCCATCCCAAAAGCTGGGCAGTAGGAGGCACTAAACATCTGCAGCTGGGGAGCAACTCCATGCTGGACTAAGCCCAGTCAAGGGTGTGGAAGCAGAGTTTGCCTGGAGGTCTCTCTTCAAAGCAGGTGGAGTTTTTGGGCGAGGCCAAGAGGTTCTTCTGGTAGCAATGCGACTTTTGCGGTTCTTTCCACTTGGCAGTAGTGAGGGAAGCTAGAAGTAGAAAGGTATAAAGATGTTTCCAGTTGTAAAATGTTCACAAAATCATGGAATCATTAAGGTTGGAAGAGACCTCCAAGATCATCGTATGCAACCATCAACCTATCACCACCATGCCATTAAACCACGTCCTTAAGTACAATATCTATACACTTTTTAAACAACTTCCATCACGTGGAGGTCTTCCTCCAAAATCTTCTGTTCTTTTGTAGAAATGTTTGCAGTGCCTTTAGGAAAAGGCTTAAATTCTATCCTGTCAAAGCCCTTAAGGAAAGGCAGAGGTAGATACTTTAGACAAGGTGACATATATATGTGAATGCTTCCTCCTGCTTTGGGAGACCTTTCAGATTTTATCTGTCTCTCTTTTTCTGTTCTGTCTCCATGTTTTCCTGTTTCTTCATCAGTCTGTGCTCCATCCTTTCCTCCCTATTTCTAAAAGGACAAAGCAGAAGAAGGAGCTGGAAGTTAATTACCTTTAAGGTTTTCTGTCACATGGGACATGCTTTCCTTTCATTGTAAAACACTGCAGCATCAGAGTGCAAAGCAAGGAGCTGATAGGGCACAAAGCAGCTAGACTTTAGCTGTCTGTGCACCAGTGGAACAAGACCAAATGTATTCTGATCACATTAATAAGCTTGTAATCACTTTGGCACATAACGTAATTGCATAGGTTAGGTCCAAGACAGGACAATTAACAGGTATGTACAAGACAAACTTTACTCAGTCTTTATTACCTTAATTCTGTTCTCAGCCTCTAGGTAAAGAAAGGTAATGAGATATAGTATAAGGTAAAGTGGAATGACTGTACACAGCAATTCAGAACTTTTCTTCATCCTGTAGTTACTCTCCGAAATTCTTTCTAGATGATGTGACATCACTTTTTCTCCATTAAATAACTAAAAACTACTCAGAAAATACTAGCCCAGAAGTAATAAAACTGACTTCAAATCTTAATTTCTTAGGCTGACAGGGTCACTGATTGCCTGTTACCTCCATTCCCAACATTTTCCTGGCTCAGACCAGGCTTTAAATTAAATGTTTTAACTGAAAACCTATGCTACTCATTAGGTCTGTTACTGGCACACCTGTGCTGTTCTGTTTTCAAGAGGCCTTTACTCAGACCAAGCTCTTAGAAATGATTTTATATGCTATAACTGCAGTGACTAGGGGATTTCTCAGCTATTACTGGTTTTTCCCTTTTAGTTTAAGGAGGCTAGAAGGGACTGATTAGCAGAAGAAAAGGTTTGTTAACAAAAAAGGTGGTGCAGATTAATTATTTGTGACTATGCTGATGTTCAGGAACAGCTGTGCTTTTAAAATTGAGATGTCCTGTGAAAGCTTCATGAAAATTTAACAAGTGGCATTTAATTTTCTTCTTAAATTTCCCAGATTAAACAGGGCTGCTTAATATTATAGTTCTGCATATCTCTGCATTTTTTAGTTAGATTTCTTGGTATGAAATAAAGTTGCTAATAAGTTAGGCTTGACTATAATGTGATCACATGCTCTGAAAATAAGTTGCCATCTTCTGCCTTCGGTGTCCTACACCTGAAGCCTAAATATCTAGGCTGTGCAGCCAATGACTATGTAGTTCTAGATGTTGACTTATCCTGTTCTGAACGATATGTTTGAGTCTGACAGCTATTAATTGTACTAGACAATTAACTTGATTGACATAGCTTATTTACAGACAGTGAAGTCTGATGAACCCAGTATAAGGCATCTGTGTACTAACTATAGCTAAAGAACTAAAATCAGCTGTAAAAGGAAGGGAGAGGAGAAGTTGGTGGAAGAATCTAGCTGGTGGCATCTCTAACTTCTGTCTATTCACTGAGGTAGCAGTATGCTTCATGTAACTCATCTATTCTCAAACATGCTCTCTTTTAGGAGTATGAGGGGGAAGGAAGGATGGCTTGATATAAAACTCTTTGGCTATTCCTTTTGGGCAATAAAAGAGATAAATTAGTGACATTAATAAATAGAGGCTTTGTGTGTTTGTTCTGCCTGCCACTCAGCAGCAGTGCTTGATTTCTTCTGAATCATAGAATCATAGAATGGCTCAGGTTGGAAGGGACCTTAAAGATCATTTAGTTCCAACCCCCCTGTCATGGGCAGGGATGCCAATCATTAGACCAGGTCGCCCAGGGCCACATCCAGCCTGGCCTTGAACACCGCCAAGGATGGGGCNGGGGCCTCACAAGGGCAGAGTAGATTGGCAGGATCACCTCCCTAGACCTGCTGGCCACACCTCTCCTGATGCAGCCCAGAATGCGGTTGGCTTTCTGGGCTGCGAATACACATTGCTGGCTCATATCCATCTTTCCATCTATCGTGGCCCCCAAGTCCTTCTCTGCACGGCTTCTTTCAATGAGTTCCTCACCCAGTCTGTACTTATAGCCAGGATTACTCCTACCCAAGTGCAGGACCTTACATTTAGATTTATTAAACTTCATTTTATTCTCTTGGGCCCATTCTTCAAGTTTATCCAGATCCCTTTGGATGGCATCTCACCCCTCTGGCGTATCAACCACACCACTCAGCTTTGTGTCATCTGCAAACCTGCTTAGGGTGCACTCAATACCCTTCTCCAGGTCGTTAATGAAGATGTTGAAGAGCACCGGTCCCAAGACGGAGCCCTGGGGGACACCACTCGTCACTGCCCTCCACCCGGACAAAGAGCCATTAACCAGAACTCTCTGATAATGTCCTTCCAGCCAATTTCTCATCCATCAAACAGTCGTATTGTTAAGCTATAATTAGCTTCACTCTTTTATCTATCCTTTTCTTCAGGGGGCTGAGAAAGAAGAGTGAATACTTCAAATAAAGTTGCTATTTTTTTTTTCTCTTCCTCAAGGTACTTCTTGAATTTTTACAGCTGAATTTCTTAACATTCAGGAAAAAGATTATCATCAACAAAACTTGCTGTCAGGGTGGAACTCTTAGAGCTTACAGTCTGCGGACTTGGGTGGCTGGTACAGTTTAGGATTGGAATCATAAACCAGTGCTTCCAGTGAGAGGTTATACCGTAAGGTTAGATATTTTATTAATCATTCAAGAAACTACAGGGCAAATAATCAGAAGAATCAGTTACTTTGCCATACAGAAAGTCTATTAGAATAGTAAAGTTGGTTCTTGTATAGTGGTAGCGTAGTTGCTAGGCCTCAATACAAGACTGATTGAAGTAACTGTATGGAGAGACCAGGCAGAGTGTTCTACAAAGATATGAGTGCTTACCTGAAACCAGTTACTCTGAAAAATCTAATTCTAGGAGTTTGAAGTCCTATGCATCTTATGGTTTTGTTTCTTCGGTTCCAGGCCTGTAAAATAGTGTAAATATTTTTTTAATTGCATGAGTTTTTGTAGCCATTACTATTTTTTGTGAAGTACTAGGATGCTAGAATAATGAAAACTATAAAAAAAAAATCTATTAAGGGAATTAATAATTCTGTCTTCATAGCAGAGCCGGAACAACAGGTAGTAATTAAAGTTTGAGGTCAAAAAGCGAGTGATGAATAGGAAGCAAAATATCAACTAGTCAAATAAGAAGCATTTTTTATCCTTTTTGAGTTTCTGATTTAACAAGGATCTTGTGGAAAAGAAGCAGTTTGTAATTAAAAATAGAGTCATAATATACATACAGAAAGAAAATAAGTTCTGAATACTTCTCTGGAGTGTGTGGGATTAGGTGTAATAACAGAGTTCTGCATTTCAGTCATGTGATGCAGGGGGAAAATAAAATTAAAACCAAAAAGTTAAATCTTCCAGGGAGAGGGAGAAGGGACAGCTACTGCACATGGCTTGAAGTATAGATCTGTCAATGTCAGGCAAATAATTTTTGTAAAGAATATCCTCATGACTGCTGCTCTATATTGATCCACTCCGTAGCTCTTGGATCTGAAAGTAATGAGGAAAGCACAGTTTGACAGAATAGTGCAATGCTGTGACAACAAGAAATCAGGGCTCATGGAAAGTGACTGATTGATACCTAACATGGGTAGTCTGCTGCTAAGAGTTCATTCAAGTTTGTGGCAACAAAAACACAGCTGTTCAGCTGTGGTAGGGTAGCAGTTCCTTGGCAAGTATCGTTTATTTAATGTTGTAACAGCCTTTGAAATATTTGAGGTAGATTTATATACATGTTCATTTCATTGTGGGCTTAGTGTTCTTTTTCTCTTGTCAAATTCTCTTCTCTATATACATAAGTTACCTACTTGGTTGCTGTAGTTGACCTTATTATAGGAAATGCGTGGAGCTGAAATCTAACTACAGATATTTGCTGTACCTTTACACATCTGTGCAAATCATGACTCAAGTTATTACTTCAAATTATTATTCAAGATATTACTACTGTCCTTAGTCTAGCTGTAGTTTAGAGATACATCTTGAATACCTCTTCATTCTCTTATTCTCTTCCTGCATATCTGAAAATATGTATATTTCCATCCCTTTTTCCCCCCTGACTGTTTTTTCTCTTCTTTTATTCTCAATGCAGTTGTTCTGGTCTTGTTCACCCTCTGTGTTATAGTTAAAACTTCCAGAACAACTTGTGCTATGGCTAACTGTTTTCCAAAGTTCAGCCTGTTTACCTGCAGCCACAGGTTTCAGTGCAAGAAAAACTGTGTCAAAAAGAAAAAAGGCTGAGTTGTTTTCATTCTATAGCATGGGTTTGGATCACTTTGTAGGTAGATTAGGTACAGATGTATGTGTTCTGCAAGTAGGCCACCAGGTATGGTGCCTTGCAGAGACATTACATAGATGTAGGTGAGACAAGTTGGCTGACTGATTGTTTTTAAGGAGTCTGATGTCATGAGCAACAATACCAAGGGTGCCTGTGGTGCATAAGTTCGTTCCAACTGCCTTAAGATCAGGTGGTCAGGCAGCCATAGAGCACAGATGATTTATAGGCAGGAATATACATGTAGAGTAGGACCTACCAAATACTGTTGTTAAACCTTTTTCTGTGCCTGTAGTCTAACAAACTGTACATGCGTTGACACCAGGAACAAGTCGGGGAAAATAATATGGAGAAGCAATCACATTTGTACAATCTAGGTAGGCAGGTGATGAGAGGGTTAGGAAACAAAAAGCTTGTTACCAAGTTGGCTTTAATTGTTAACCTTCATTTGCTATTCCCTTTGCATAGAAGAATGATATCTATGCATGCAGCTAGAGGCTCTCAAGAAGCCAGGCTCTGTCCTGCTCCCTAATAGTCAGAACTCTTCCTGACCTTGGTTCCCAGCAATGAGCTTTCACTTATGACTTTAGATTAAATGTCTAATCTTTCTGTGGCAACTACACACCTGAAAATGTTAGTAAGACAGTGAAATGAAATATTAGACCAGTAGAATAAATAGATATGCCATTTCAATTAATTGTTCAGTTGGGTATTTGTATAAATATTTGTGATTTTTTAGGGAAACTAGGTTTTTTTCAAGTTCTTATTTCCCATTTTATACTCTGGGCAGGGGAATGAACTGAATTTTGCAAACCTGAACTTATTGCTATATTTCTTCCTTTTGCTTCCTGAAGAAGTTCAGTTTTCATCTTCCCTTTCAAAAATACATCTGACGCTCACTTTAACAATTATTCTGCTCCCTGTTGCCATCTGAGATGGCAAAACATATTTTTCTTCTTAATCTTCCCGTATGCCTCCCATAAAGGTGAGGGCACATGATGCCTGAAAAACCTTTCTAGATTATAATAAGTCTTTCTGTGCCTTCCACTGCTCCAACTCACTGCACTCTAAATTTCCCAAACTGTGTTGTCATTAGTATTATCACAAAGACTTTGAAGGCTATTATATGCAAGCAAGTTTTTCAAAACAACAGGTAATTTCAAAGCTCAGCCTGAAACATCTTAAAAGACTCTATTTTCAAAGCAGACTTCTATGTGTCCAGTGAAAATTCATGCATTTTCAGCTAAATAACTTAGAATTACCAGCTGGTTTTTAAATTGCTTACATAAAATTGTCTACAAAAATGTAGATCTTACAAAAGTTTAGATTTAGATTGTGTACGTAGTTTAAAGGTTTAGGTTTGGATTGTATCTGTAAAGTGACCACAGAATCATTTTCAGAATAATAAACTATATAGAACATGAAAGACAAAAAGCAAGGTTATAAATATTAAAAAAAAAAAAAACAAACCAAACCCAAACAAACAGAGATGAAGAAATTGCCCTGCTAATTTTTTTGCACTATTTCCAATCCAAATTGAACCAACCCAGAAACCTAACATTTTTGTAGCAAGGGGTAATTACTAGGAATAAATAGTATGAAAAAACCCACTAAAGTTGCTAAGCAGTAAAAAACCAGAAAAATTCAAAAAGTGACGTTGCATTATGCAAATAATCATATTTATCCCCTGTTACAAATATTTTTATCCTGTTATAAATTTTATCATAATGTACATACATGGTAATATCAGAGTTGTTTGGTTCCTTTTATTTTTCAGTTCGCTAGATTTTTACTTTCTCCACAGATGTGCAGAGATACTAATGACTTGAACAGAGTTTTTTCTACATGAGAAAAAAATAGTTGTACCCATTTTCACTCTTGGACATGACTGACTGATTTTTGGCTTAACCTTCCTCAAAAAGCTTTTCTGAGTCATATTGCCAACATGGAAAATTTCACTGAACAATAGAAACATTAACACAGTTAAAAACCCCTGACAATGGGGTACGAATAGTATCTAGTTAACCTCATTAAGAAGACAGATAGCATGCTAGCTATACTTATTCAAGACAGAGAAAGGTAGATCCAGGCACTGTAATGAATCTAGCAGTAGAAGACAAATGTAATGAAATAATGCTGGGTTAAACCAGCCAGGAGCAACAAACAGATTGTTTCAGTGAAGTTTTTAACTGATGCTACCTAACCAATATCACTAGGTCCTTATGAAGAAAGCACAACAACATCCTACTGGTGGACATATAGAGAATTACTGGTTTATTCTTTAGGTGCTGTCATTTAGGAAGCTGTACTCTTCCTATTAGTTATGTGCAGTTTTCTAAATTTTAAATCAGTAGCTCAGATATCCTTCCTGGACATCCAAACAAGAGATAAGGAAAAAACTTTTTATGGAAAAGCAACCAAGCAACTGAAATAGGGAGCTGCCAGAAGTTACAATATCAGAGAAATAACATATGACTATAGATTGAATAATTGTGAGTCACTTGGTTCCCTACTACCCACAATATTAAATATACTTAGAGACAAGGAAGAAAAGAAGCTGCAGCTGAATCCAGATGCAGATTTTAATTCTAAATACCATGTAATCAATCATTGTTTGTACTTGAGTGCATGAAAGGAGAGCTCGGAATACAACATTAGCCACTGCTTGTTGCATAGCAAAGCAGGATATTTGGTATATGCTGTCTCAGTTTCTCCTAATCAAGAACTTTCTCTTTCCTGGAGCAGAGAAGATAGCCTCAGAGCATCTCAGAAGTCCCTCCCTCACCTCGTTGTCCATGTACCTTTAATTTTTTTGAGCAAATTTTGTAGGAGATGATTTTGAGTAAGTCTCTGCTAGTTTTGAATGGTTCTCAATTTGGATTTTTTTTCTTTTGATGGACCCACTCAGATTTTTTTTTTTTCCATTTGCTGAGAATCCAGTTTGGTCTTTTTTGGTGTGTATGGTGTTTGGTTTTTTGGGGTTGGTGTTTATTTTTGTTTGTTTGGGTATTTTTCATTTGGTCATTTGTTGTTGCTTGGGTTTGGGGGGGGTGTTTTTTGTTTTTGTTTGGGTTTTTTTTCTCTATTACTGTTAATTCAAAGGTAAAATGATAAAATATTCTGTGTTATGATGATCATTCTGAGGGATTTTTTCCCCCCATTTGTTCATTCTTTCTCTGTTGGATAAAATCTCAACCTTGAACACCAACCTCATATTCTGAAATGAGTAATTGCTTTATTGGATTTCAGACAAAAGCCACAGGATACTTCAGGTATACAAGAGTCATTGAGGAAGCTGATAGAATTGTGAAGGGCATTCAGATTCCTTTGTCTGAAAGTTTGCAGAGTTCTTCAGTTATTTTAAAAGCTGTATCTGCCTAAGCCTGGGGTGAAGGCTATCTTCAGAGGATGATCAGAACTCACGTTTATGAAAGTTAATTTGGTATCAGGATGTTACTCGTGNTCAGGTTTCTTAAAGGGACAGCTCAGGCAAGGTGTGTGTGTGTGTGGGGAATAACTAATAACAGTGCTATGTATGTGGTGGTGGAATATCTTTTAGAAAATACAGTTACTGAACAGAATTAATTCTGTTCTAATCCAAACCATCACATTCAGCAATAGAAGACATTAGACATGACTAACTTTTTAGATATGCTGTATAGCTTGGTTGGACATCTAACTTTGCTGATGTTTTTCTGTCCCTGATCATTCAAGTGTCTGGGATTGGGTCAGGCAGTGGCTACTGCTTCAGTGGAGATTGATTTGACTGACACAAAATAGCCACTTCCATTACTTTATTTTCCTATTGGTTAGCTATTATTAAATTTAACTAGGCAAGAATAGAGTAGAGTATGAAAACCCAGCTAGAAGTCATTTTCCCTTTGTCAGCTTGAATTTCTCTGGTTAGAGATTCAGGCATGTGCTATACCTGCTGCTCTTTTTCCTTTGCCTGTTTCCCTGCAAAAAGGCAGTAACAAAGTAATGGATTTTCTGCATATGTTCCAGGTTTTGTTTTCTCAGAAATTTGAAAGGAAACTATATAAAAGGGGTAGAAAAGAGGCTGATTGGTTGATTTTTTGATTGCTGTGTTAAAGTTTTAATTGCTCCTGTTAGGTAATCCATTTTTAAATAGGCATACAGTATTTTATGCAACACAAGAAAACAGGGCAAATCAGAGGGACTGGGGTTCAGGGATAGGTCAATGGATAGCTGATAATAAAATTTCAATTGTACTAGTACTTAGATGAAATAACAAACACCATCATCAATTGTGTTAGTCTCAATAAATGTATCTTTATAAGAACTTCCTGTAAGATATAGTATCCTCTTGACACAATAATGCTGGATTGGACTGGGTTTGTTTTCAAGCATGGTAAAAATGGGAACAATACTGTGTTTTTAAATTTGCTATTTTATATCAATCATTACTCCCCCAAGCAAACAAAAAATGCCCCAAAACTAACCAAACCACCTAGCTCTAGCTACTAGATAATCATCCTACTAATTTTGTTATCCTCCATTGTGTGCTTTAGTTCTTTCCACTCTTCCCAGTTCAGATACAGCTTTTAATTTTAAGATGAGCTTTGGGTCAGCTATCTCCTAAAAGGGAATCTAATAGGAACCCAAGTATCACTGGAAAACCCCATATTATTAGTGGCTTCCTTTTCTTGTTTTAAGGAAACAACATTCTTAGTGTTACTTCTAGCCTCATTTTTTCCTGCAGGCTTTCAGTCTGCAAGTAGAATGTTGAAGACTCAGAACAGTTATTGTTTTATTTCAACTCTCTTCTCTGTTTTAGAATCTTTAAATGAGATGATAGTTTGCAAAATGCTCTGATCTTAATTATTTTTCAAATCCTGAAAGAGGTTTTACTGTTACAGGCAATATTTTTAAGGATATTTTAGTTAAAGAAAATTCTCTTTCTTTTCATTATAAAGTATGTTTCTTTGTCCTCTTTATAAAGAAGAAAAAATCCCCAAACTTAGAAGCTGTGTGCTAATTATACTGTACCTGAAAGAATTCATACAGGAACAAGAAAGGTGAGATAACTCATATCAGAGGTGTTTTTTCTGCCAGTAGCATAGCAGTTTTCTACAAACACACTGACATTTTTCTGTTTCTACTAACAATATTTAAATGAGGGAAAGTTGACATTTATGGCTGCTGTTTGATGTATTTAACATATCATAGCAACTGCTGTTCTGTTTGATTTTGCTGTTTTCTCTTTGAGTGAAAAAACTATGGGAGCTACTAGCTGGCTTAGAACAGAAAGACGCAGCAGATAAATAAGCAGAGGGAGAGGTACAGCAGGAATTGTAGGAAGCCACAACTATTTTTCACATGGAAAAAAAATGTAAATATGAAATAGGGAAAGAAGATTAAAAGAGGTATACATCAGCTTTTGGATCCTGGCAACTGGGAAAATCAAATGAGTGAGTTGGTCGATATTTGTTTGGAGAGAACCATGCTCAGAAAACCAAACTACAATGAGTGGGTCAATGACTAGGATTGTGCCAGTGGAAGAAGAGACTTGGCTTACACTTTACTGTCCTTTGCTACTCTAGCTTTGTTAGTAGCCTGTAAGAAGGAGCAAATGGTGAAAAGGGATAGCATATAGAGAGACGGTAATGAGGAAAGAGTCAGGAATACACAAAATCAAACTGTTTACATGCATTTGTTACTTCATGCAGAGGATTTCCAGTTTAATAGCTGTCCAATTCACTCAATTCGTAGTGCTACAAAGCTGTCTTTCTAGGGCTCTTGAATGCGGGTGCTCTGTAGGTTACTCCTGATTCTGCAGTTTTCCCACATTTATGCACATTCCTGATTTACTTTATAAGCATCTCCACAGTAGGTTTTATTTATTAAAGCAAAACTTAGCATACATTCTCTTTGTTAAATTAGGTAACTGTTCAGGTCTTTTAGAGCAAAACAGAAAGAGAGTACATAATAAACACTTTTGTTTATTTTGGGTTTTTTTGGTAGAAGATGTTGAGTGCTCCAGTTGTTCAAGAATTATATCTATATTTGTCCCAGCAATGGCTGTTCACAGCAGGTAGACATCACGAAATTGACCCACAAAAAAGAGGACACTTATAAATATCTATGTACTACTTAGCTTTTTAAAATTGCTGGCTTATATTGACCATTTGTTCTTATTGATTCCCCTACAATTAGGCTTCTCATTCTCTTGTAAATAGTGGCAAAACTATAATGATCAGTAGTATTTTGCTTCTTTGGTTAAATATACTTCTTTATAAAGGTATTTTTCTCAAAATAAAGCCTTTAATTTTTTTTTTTTAAAGATTTTAAATAAGTTAATAAAAGAACTATCAAATCTGATGATTTGATAAAAAATTATATTATTATCGAAGCCAGGCATTTCACGGAGATCACTTCAATAAAACTTCTGTGTTTTTTGGTTTCTTTTAAGGAACCAATGAAATAAAATGGAGACTAGAATAATAGAGTGGGAAGTAGATTTGTTTCAAACTCATGAAGTGGCTTTGAAATTTTAAATATTAATTCCTGTTTCTACTCCATACTTCTGTTTTAGCTAGCTCCTTCATGTGCTCTGTGTGGAGAACCAGAACACAGAGTTCTGCATATCTGCCCCACAGTTTATAAACATCCTTCTAGACTCCTTAAGCATTTTACTCAAAGCTACCTTTTGGAAATAACAGGATAACAATATGTGGAATTCTAGAGACTAAAAACTATTTGTCTTTTCTTGAGAGAAAGCTGCAAGGAGTGACTTGTGTTAATTATTTAATTTCCCGTGGGCATGTCTGTGTGTTTAAATCACTGCTGAGCTGTACTGTTAAGCCAGGAAGCCTAAGCTGTGTTAAATTTCATTTTCTGGAAAACCCTAAAACCTGAGACAAGTCTGTCCTCCCTAGTGTGCTTGAGGTGTCATTCAGCATGGTGTTCCATTTAAAACATCAGACTAGGAAGCAGAAATGGATTACTGAGTGCAAAAAGAAACATCTAAGCAAGAGAAGCTTCTTGAGGTGCTCACCAAGCCACTTTCCATCATTTTTCAAAAGTCCTGGCTGACTGGGGAGGTACCAGCAGACTGGAAATCAGCCAATGTTACCCCCATATATAAGAAGGGAAGGAAGGATGATCCGGGAAATTACAGGCCTGTCAGTCTGACTTCTGTGCCAGGAAAGCTGATGGAGCAGATCATCCTGAGTACACTTCTGCGGCACTTGCAGAGCAGCCGGGGGATCGGGTCTAGTCAGCACGGCTTCACAAAAGGTAGGTCCTGTCTGACTAACCTGATCTCCTTCTATAATGGGGTAACCCGCTTATTAGATGAAGGAAGGGCTGTGGATGTTGTCTACCTTGACTTTAGCAAGGCGTTTGACACAGTTTCCCGCAGCATTCTCCTTGAGAAGCTGGCTGCACGTGGCTTGGATGAGCACACCCTTGGCTGG
>VWZX01008722.1:50671-72884 GCA_013399015.1 Galbula dea | reverse complement strand
CCTTATGAGGAGAGGCTTAGGGAGCTGGGGTTGTTTAGCCTGGAGAAGAGGAGGCTGAGGGGAGACCTTATTGCTTTCTTCATCTACTCGAAAGGTCATTCTAGGGAGGTGGGTGTTGGCCTCTTCTCCTTTGTGACTAGTGACAGGACTAGAGGGAATGGGCTTAAGTTGTGCCAGGGTAGGTTTAGGTTGGATATTAGGAAGAATTTCTTTACTGAAAGAGTGGTGAGATATTGGAATAGGCTGCCCAGGGAGGTGGTGGAGTCATCATCCCTGGAGGTTTTTAAGAAGCGGATAGATGTGTTTCTTCAGGGGATGATTTAGGGGTAAGAGTAGTGTAGGGCTATCGGTTGGACTAGATGATCTTGAGGGTCCTTTCCAACCGTAATGATTCTGTGATTCTGTGAATATTCTCTCTGCTATAACTTGCAGCTAGTCCTTTCCCATAAAAAATCACTGCTACAGATTCTTTCAATGAATTGCAAGTAAGTAGCTTCTGGAGCAGACAAGGGTTCACCTTATGTATTGTCAGATACAATAGATGGATGACTGAACTAACTTTCTTATTGCTACAGTCTTGTCAGTTACCATCTCAAGCTGAGATGCTATTCACAGCTGCTTGATAATTTGCACACCATAGCAGTAGGTAGGGACTCTTACAAGTTAAAGCTCTGGATCAGGCACAGGACAAAGGCATTTGAGGCACATTCTGTGTGATCTGATTACTCACACAGCTAAACCTGCTTCAGTAACCTCTGTGTTTGTGTATATACCTAAGCTGATACGAGCTAATAGCCAGGGCTCTTGAGTTGACTTGTTCTTCTCTAGTATCTCTAAATACAGAAAATCAATGTGAACATCTTGAGATACAGGATGCTACGGCTACCTTTTTCAGCTATTTATTTCCTCAAATATTTAACATAGAGTGCAGGTTACTGCTCAAGTCTTAAGGTGAAATTTCTTCAGTCTGGACACTCAGAGAGGGCTAGTTAAGTTCCATAAAACCAATTCCCTAAGACGTAAGGAAGAAAACAAAGTATGCAGGTTTGGGGTTTTTTTATATTGAAACCTTGAGGTGGTCCAGGGAAAAACATAGCTGACTTTCTTCAGACATCTTTCCTTTCATGTTTTTGCATACCTCTCACCTATCAGTGGTGATCTTAAGGAATAATCATAATCACTCTGTCAAAAGAGAAACAAAAACTTATTAATCCTTTAAGATTTTAAAAAAATAATCAAGAAAAAAAAATCTCAAGATGCAGGCAGGAAAGCAGAGCAGGATGCAGCAGAGCAAAGCCTACCCAGTTTGTTAAAAAGTACAGCACGTATAGTGACTGATCCAAGGGACAGATTTTGTATTTGTCAACACAATGTAAGGATCTCCAAGTACAAAGTGAACAGACTTATGCTCTTTTGCTTAAAAAAACCCTTCTTTCAAAAGGTTGACAGGAAAGCTGCAGGATAGCCTCACCTTAGTCAGAACAATCCCTGTGGTGCAGAAAAGGAACAGTTCTCCGAGGTGGAGAAAACTCTACTAACAAGGAGCCTTTTGGATGATATCAATGCTCCAGATGAGATCAATGTCCTCTTGTACTGAAAATACAGCAGAGATGCAGGTAAAGTGTAGGAAGAAGCAGGTGGTAATTAAGGATAACTCAGTGATACATAGATATACGGACTTTTAAAATATCCATTAAAATGGCAACTTGTGTGTTAAGCACAGAAGTAATGGACATTAGAAGAGGTGTGTTCAGGAATGTGAGGGAACAGACAGCAATTACAGTCTGTGTTGGCACCAGCAACATAGGTGCTGCATAGATATAGGAAAGGTGTTCAAAAGTGTAACCTGTCTGCTTAGTAGAGATCAGGGTCCAGGACCTCTATAGGATTCTCCATGATTTTTATCCCAAGGACTAGGCAAAGATTTGAAGTCTCAATATATGGATGAGGCAAAAGATATAAAAATGAGCACATGATACAGAAGTGAGATAAATTTTTACATTAGGAACTGAGGAAACTTTCTGGACAAGAGCAAAGTGCATAGGAAGGATGAGCTACACCTTAATAATAATGGAGTCAGGCTGATGGTATTGAATTAGAAAGGTTACAGAGAAATATTGAAACTTAAAAACTCAGGGAATGCTTAGAGACACAGAAGAACATCTGGTTTAATTTGATGTAAAGAATGTCCAATGCACTCCTGAAAATTCTGAGCAAAATAAACAGCACACAAAAAAATGGTAGAGGTGAATTATTCACCTGTAATTCCCATTGATTCGTATGTGCAGTATTAAGTGATGGAGTGAGTGTAAATATTTGAGGTATTTTTATACTAACCTAAATTCTGAAAAATAAAGTAGGAGAATAAGAACATATGAACTTGTCACCTGTGAGGCGGAACTTCAGAAGGAGGAAATTCAATGGAATAGATGTTACCAGGCTACCATCTTTACAGGAATCAAAGTAGTTTACACTAATGGGAGGGTGAGTCTCTGTATGGATAAAATTATGCGTAAAGGGACAAGCTTTAAAGGAAAAGAGAAGTATTATGGAATCCTTATGGGTAGAATTCCCAGATTCAGATAATAAGATTGTGTTGATTGAACTGTACACACAATAGATAGGAAAGAGAATGAACAGAGTGCTAAACAGAATCAGTCAAATCACAATTTTAAGACAAGTAGCAATAATGGGAAATGTCAGCTACCACATATAGGTCAATTCATTTTTAGATGCATTATTTGGCTGCTTTTGAGGCAAACTACTTGGAACAAGAAGAAAATATGTTGCTGTGCTTTAGACAAAGTGCTGTTCAACACCTGGTTCTGAGCTTCTCTCTAGTATTTGCCATAGTACAATTAGGTTTAATGTTGTAGCAGGAGGCAATAGACAAATCTAGTGCATGCCTATTCAATTTTAAGAGTTGAAACTCTATGAAAATGAGGAAGAGCTTCAAAAACAAACACCACCACACTAAAAGAAGCAGTACAAGAAAATGCAAGCAGCCTGGAGGCTGTTAAAAATCCCTTTTATAAGGTCAAATAAGTCATGGTTCATACAGAGCTCATATGTAGAAGTTCTTTAAACACCAAAAAAACAGGGAATCAGGTAGCTGGTTGTTGGTATCGCTTGATGACAAAAGAACCAGAGGTGCTGCAGAGAAGTAAAGTGAGTTCTTCACATTGGCCTTTGTTGCTGTAGCTGTTGGAGAGTTTTTCAGTGGCCTATCCTTTCCAACAAGCAGACCAAAGAAGCTAGCTCAAATTGAAGTAAATAGATAGGTTATATTAGATCTGATAGACAAGTTGTATCAAGTAAGGCTAGGTTGGTATTCACTAGAGGACTCAGAAAGAATTCAGATGTGAAATTACTGATCTTGTTCTGCAGCCCAGTATTATGAATAACCACTATACTGGAGAAGTAAAATATTGCCACTGCAATCCGATCTGCAAAAGGGCACTGGAGGACATCCTGTCAGCTACAGAGCAATGAAGCTGGTGTATACTTCTGGTAAAATGGCAGAATTTGTAATAACAAAAATAATCACATGTATAAATGCTTCTGGGAGTCACCATGGTCTCTGTAGAGGAAAGACCTGCCTCAGTAATAAGTTGTGTAACAATTCTGTGAATGTGGTAGAATGTGGATAAAGAGAATCTAGTGGATATAAAGAAGTCAATTACCATGGTGTTACTGACTAAACCCCTAAGGGTGGAATGTGATTTGATGAATGAGCCTCTTTGATGGAAGAACACTCAGTGAAGATTGGCAAGGTTGAAGTATCCATGAAGCCCAGAATAATGCAAGCAAGTTGACCATTTTCTTTACTCAAAAGGACTAGAGGGTGGCTTTGGTTTTAGATAACAACAACTCAGTGAGTTAACTGGCAGTGTAATTGTCTCCCTAAGTAACTCTTAGCCGAATCAGATGATGTAACCATTCAAGTGACCAATGTTGTCAATCCAGCCTCATTCTTAGAGGGGAGAATCCCAGCAGAACCAATAGAGGACAACTGCCTAGAGACCGTCGAAGCAGTGGACTCCAGCTGCCTGGACCTCAAAGAAGAACCATTCCCGGACACAGACAACTGGTTTTCAGACGGCAGCAGCTTCTGTGAAGCAAGGTGTAAGGATGGCTAGCTATGCAGTGACCACAACAGAGCAGGTAATTGAATTTAACCCTCTGCCTGCAGGAACTTCAGCACAAAAAGCAGAATTGATAGCTCTTACCTGAGCCCTTGAATTGGCAGAAGGCACACGAATTAACATTTGGACAGACTCTAAGTACGCTTTCTCCGTCGTACATGCTCATGGAGCAATTTGGAAAGAAAGAGGACTGCTAACTGCTCAAGGGAAAACTGTCAAGCATGCAGAAGAAATTCTACAATTGTTAGAAGCAGTCCAACTCACTGCACAAGTGGCCATTATGTATTTCAAGAGACACCTGAAAGGTAACACCGTTCAGGAAATAGATAATAGAAAAGCTGATGCAGAAGCTAAACTATCTGTGGCAAGGACTAGAGAGCTGACTATAACAGCTCTAGTGCCAGGTGAGCTAGATACTAACTTTCAACAAAATTATCAGGAATCAGATCATAAATGGATTCAAAGAAATAGAGGTAAGCTATTAGACAGTGGGTGGGGTCAACTGGAAACAGGACAACTAATATTACCAGGAAAATTAATGTGGCAGTTTTTTAAAATGGAACATGAAAAGGCTCATTGGAGTTTGGATCCACTTTATCAGTATTTGCAGACTAGAATAGCAGGACCAAAATTATTCATTACCATAAAGCAAGTCACATCCTGATGTGAACAATGCCTGAAAAACAATCCAAATACAGGAACAAAAATACAACTAGGGGCAATAAGCAGGGAGAAATTTGGGGTGAAGTTTGGCGAATTGATTTTTCTGAACTCCCAAGAAAAGGGGGGTGCAAATATCTTTTAGTGTTGACTGATACATTTTCTGGGTGACCTTAAGCGTTCCCATGCAGAACGAACAAAGAGAAGGAAGTAATCAAAGTATTGTTAAATGAAATAATACCATGATTTGGAGTGCCTAAGAGCATTTCCTCAGACAGGGGCTCACATTTTTGTTATCCCTCCTAAATTTGTGGCTGTGGTACAAATTAAATTCCATAGTAAAAAGGACCCAAATAATTTGGGCAATGATGCAGGCATATCAATACTCTCTGTCCAGAGAACTTGATGAAAGAATTCGTAAGTTCTAAGAAAAGGGGGGAAATGAAACCAGGTAAAGCCTGGAAAGAGAATACAGTATAGCAATACAGGAACCAGAGAGTTAAAGTCTAAATGCAGGCTTTAAGCAAAAGCAAAAAAAAACCAGCGTAGGTAATAATTCACTAGGAAACAAGACCCCTATGACATGACCTAGGACGCTATGACATGAAAAAGGGCACATAGAAGGAAAACAAAGAGATAAGAAAAGGGATGAGGCAAGAAATCAAATTACTCTTGCCAAGATACTAGGAATTCTTGCTAAATGCATAGGGAAACCATCCAAATTAGGGAAAGTTCAAGAGTTTATGAAGATGATGATGAAAGGACACCGGGTTCATGAAGCTGAAGAATGGAACGACCCCTCAAAATCTCCCCAAATTGAAGACCATGCCTATAACTCCACCTTAACTCCACCTGCTATGAATATTATAATTAGATGCTGCAATAATATGAATATGTATGTAAAGATGTTGTAATCTCTCATGTAAATTGTATGGTCTGATTTTCACTGACTGCTTTGGAACTCTGTTGTCCAGCATGAGCTGTGGGTTCCCCAACGTTGCCTGAAATAAATACCTCACTGCTTAAAGACTAAAGCTTGTCTCTGAGCGGTTCTATAGAGCCTTTTGGGGCATAATTTTGGCATCAAGAATGAGGGGAGTGAACACATGGATCAGCTCAATATAAAATATCATAGAATCATAGAATTGTCAGAGTTGGAAGGGACCTTAAAGATCACCTAGTTCCAACCCCCCTGCCTGGCAAGGACACCATCCACTAGATCAGGTTGCCCAGGGCCCCATCAAGCCGTAGAAGTATTTTGAAGAGAATAATAGTATTGAGCCAGTTTTAACCCACATATTCCTTCCCAGTGACTAGGGACGTCCAGTGTTATGACAGTAAGCATATTTTAGAGACAAAACTGGCAATAGGAATTGCCTTGGTATTGCAATTGAACTGTATATTAAAATTACTATATTGTGCTAAGTGTAACTTACATGTGTATTGTGTTTTCAGTATATTTTGTATAGCTCCACTGAATTAGAAACTCTGGGTAACATAAAACATCTTCAGATAAACACATTAGATGTTAAATATTACACCTGCCACATGTGGAATATCTGAAAAAACCTAGCCAGAGTATATTGAACTCTGACACATAGCTTTAAGGAAAGGCCTTTCTTGTACTGAAAGCTTGTTAAAGAAGAGGAAGGGTAGGGTTTAGCAATCACTTTTCAAGACGGGGGGAATGTGACAGCAGTGAAGTCCTGCAGCTTTGGTGATGATATTGGTTCTATTTAACTTTGGTAGTGACCTAGAAAAGAGGATGAACAATGAAATTTTCAAGCTTGCAGGTGGTAGACAGTAACCTCTGGAGAAAGCCAAAAAGTGTGCTAATGGTGAAGAAATATAAAAGAACCTCATAAAACTCAGGAAAAAAGCAGCAGGTGAGTTTCCATGTAGATAATTAATGTAGACATTTTAACATAGAGGGAAACAATCTAAATGATATTTAAATAATGCCAAACTTAAAACTAGAAGTTATAACACAGCAAGGAGATTTTGCACTGGCAGTTCAGTGAAACATTTGGTTCACTTTAATATACTACCCCTATAATAGTACACAATATTGACGTGACTTGAAGGAATGGAAAGAATGGGGAAGTGACCAGGCTTGTGTGATCTTCCTAAATAGTATGTCAAATGTAGAGACAGAGTCTGGCTAGATCTTTACTAGGATGTGCCCTTGTTTAATATGTTTTTGATTATATCCAGATAATATGTTAGGTGGTAACTGAAGACTGATGGTATTTTCCTTATTTGCTGACAGAAGTCCAAACTTTAAAATGCTCTTGCCTCATATCCTGGATAATGAGGTGGTGAAGCATGGTTTTTACAGCTGAACAGGTAGTGTGATGTTCTCAGGTTTAGAAACATCAGCATGAAATACGAGCAATTGACAGTTGTTTTATCACAGCATAAAATGAGTTCCCATTTGTTATCTGAACCATAATAATTAGCTCAATGTTCCTAGTTGATTCTGGATGTACTAATTTAAGTCTGAATAAAAGATAATTTGTACACTTCCTTGGGTAAAGAACATGCGTATTTTCCAGTTATTGCAGTTGACTTAATGAGTGGCTACTCAGTTGTGTATTAAGCCCTCAGTATGAAGCTGCTTCTCTGGATTAATAGTTTTTCTGATATTTTATTACTATTCGTTGCTAATTAACACTTATAGAAAAGAGAAATAAATGTGCAGTCTAGCATGTATTTTTTATTGTTTGATCTTCATTAATTCAGTATCATTTTTTTAAACTAATTTTCATAATATACCTATGAAGAAAAATACTTTGGAGAATTAATCTAATAGTTAACACAGTCCTATAAAAGTAAAAGTTTTGACAAAACATCTTAAACAACAGTTCATATACTCTCCATCATTACAAATCTTTAAAGATTTCCCTGTCTGTTATTCTGCTAAACTGTTGCACAAAATTGCTTTTTTTCTTGCATTTATGTTATATTAATGATGTTGTGTTTAACAAGGTCTACGGAATATATTGTGACAGAGTTTGAAGAGAGTTTGGACTAGCTTATAAAACAAGAAAAAAACAAGCTTTCATGTGTACTTTTTCTTTCTGCCACAGGAAATCATATTTGTATTTACGACACTTTCTCCAAAAGATTTTTATCTATATGTGTGCAAAATATGCAACAGGGGAATGGATAAAACAAGCAAAAAATCCCCAAAACCTTATTCCCTTCCCTCATTCGCAACCCCTTCCTCCAAATCCCCAGGATAATGAATTCAAAATATTTTTATTCCTCAAAACCCACTGTTGCCTAATGATTACTAGTTTAATTAAAAAACATTAAATGATCACATTTACAGTCCCTGTTGAAGGATAAATTCGTGAAGTTCTCTGGAAATAAAAATTATTTTAAGGAAAGAATTTTGAGAAAATGCCCTAAACTGCAATACAGTATCTATCTACAAACCTGAGGTGAAGACAAATCCCTCCCTAAGTTTCATTAATAGTGAGAAAACATGGGAATTAAACCTCCTCAGAAAATAACTGGTGCTATAATATTTAAGGAGAAATCTCTTCCTGTTCAAGGAACAAGCAAAGGATACAACCAACTTTTACACAATATTTTAAAATGTAAAAAAAAAAAAAAAAAAAAAGAGAAAGAGGGCAAAACCTCAAAAACAAATAAACAAAAAACACCCAAACAAATAAACAAAACCAAAACAAACATTCCAAACAACCAAAAAAATCCAAAACGCCCAGAAAAAAAAACCATCACCAAAACCATGGACACGATTACAGGGACATGAAATCGTTGCATAGTGTCCAGAGGAGGGCCACAGATATGGTGAAGGCTATGGAGGGGAATATTATGAGGAAAGGCTGAACTCACTTGGTCTGTTCAGCCCGGAGAAGAGGAGGCTGAGGGAGACCTCATTGCTGTGTATAACTTCCTCACCAAAAAGGGAGGGGTGGGGACTGACCTCTTCTCTCTGGTGACCAGTGACAGGACCTGGGGGAAAGGCATGAAGCTGTGCCGGGGAAATTCAGATTGAATGTTAGAATGAGCTTCTTTACCCAGAGAGCAGTGGAGTATTGGAACAGGCTCCCCAGGGAGGCTGTCATAGCACCAGCTCTCGTGGAGTTTAAGAAGCAGTTGGACAACACTCTTAGACACACGGTGTGACTTCAGGGTTCTCCTGTGCCTAAATAGGAGTTGGACTACATGATACACCTAGAAATTTTTTCCAAGTGAGGGTGCCAGAGCACTGGAACAGACTGCCCAGAGAGGTTGTGGAGTCTCCTTCTCTGGAGATCTTCAAAACCCGTCTGGACGCGCTTCTGTGTGACTTGGTCTAGGGAATGCTGCTGTGGCAGGGGGGTTAGACTAGATGATCTTTCGAGGTCCCTTCCAACTCCTAGCATTCTGTGATTCTGTGATCCTTGTGGGTCCCTTCCAACTCAGGATATTCTGTGATTCTGTGAAAACCCACGTTTTCAAAAAATCAGCCTTCTGATATTTCATCCTTAAAGCATAGAAGAAAGTACACCCTTCCGAGAAAAGGTAAAATTAGTGTAAGTTTTAGTTTTAAGTTTAAATCTGAACAAAAGTCTTCCTAGATTTACATACTGCATTTATATTGCACAAAAGTTCAGCTGTTGTTCTGGCTGGCATTCTTAATATAGTAATATTTCACAACTGCCAATTTGCAGCCATTGATAGCCAGAAGCTGCTTTTTCTAAGCTGAATTTAGGGCTTTCTGAGCAGTTGTAAATGTGAAACTCATAGCAGCAAAAAAATCCAGAGCATTGTAGAACTCTATCTGGATTCAATAGCATGCTTGTTCACAGCCAAGTCTAGACATATTTTACATGTTAGCCTGTAATAAAGGACCTATGATCATCAGGCATAACTAAATTGTTTTATTTCTGACCTTTGTCAGATTTAAACTTCAACTCACAGAGCTCATTGCTTTCCTGCTCTCCTGTGAATGCTTATTTTGGGTTTTTCTGTAATTTTTGTAGCAATTTGAGAAGACTTTATTTTAAATCACTGCTTCATTATGCAACATATCCCCAGTGCCTGTACAAAATATTTTATATTACCAGATGCTAATGTTATGAGATTTAGAACAGCTAGAACACATGATAAAGGTGTGGATCTGAAAGCAAGTATATCTTGAAAAAAATTGCCAGTTATTATTTTCAATGGTTTGACCCAGGCTTTTCCTGGAAACCAGTTTGTAACCAGGGAAGTGATCATGTTTACCCAGTATTCCACACGATTTTACATAACTGGGGGTATAAATACAGAGGGGGAGAGGCCCTCGTCCTTCTTTTGCCTTCCAGTGGATCCGAGGACGCAGGTTCTCTGCTATCGGTCTCACCCGTGCGGAGGAGTCAAGCCTTGCAGACCTTGTAGGCCTTGAGAGGCAGCTGTTGCTGGCGTCGGTCAGTGTGACTCTGCTATCTTAAGGAGAGTAGTAAGATTCTGTTTTTATTAGTTCTATCCTGGGTTTCGAGTGTACATACCTGTTTTAGTTTCCCTTCTCCCTTTTTCCCCTTTTTCCCTTTTTTTCCTTCCCTTTTCCCTTTCCCTGGAGGGGTTCCCTCTACTGCGTGCATAGTATTTTAATTGTATATAACTGCTATATATGTAAATATAAATACTTTTGATGTTGTTCGGGTTGTTTCAGGCTCTTTAGTTTCTCTTGTGTTTTTTTTTCCTAAACTTTGAGAGAGAAAGGCGGGGGGGGGGGGGGGGGGAAGGATTTCACTGTGAGTTTGGGCATTTGGCAGGGAGCCAGGTCCAAACCATCACATTATTAAAGAAATTTATTTTAAAAAAGATTGAACGGATGACTAATGTGTTTACCATACTTATGCAGCAATACTAAGTAATCTTAATTTTTAAGGAAAGCTGTTTGTAAGGAGTGAAACTGTGTTACCATACACATATCCAAGCCTGAAGGGTTTGTCATGGGCAAGAGAATGGCAAAAAATGAGCTTCATGGATCTCTTGCTAGTGGAGACTCTTTTCTGAACATTACTGAAGATAATGACACGGTAATCCGTCTTTAGAATATCATAGAATCGTCAGAGTTGGAAGAGACCTCAAAGATCATCTAGTTCCAACCCCCCTGCCTGGCAGGGGCACCATCCACTAGATCAGGTTACCCAGGGCCCCATCAAGCCTTGTCTTAAAAGCTTCCAGGGATGAGGCTTCCACAACCTCTCTGGGCAACCTGTTCTACTGTCTAACCACCCTCATGGTGAAGAACTTCTTCCTAATATCCACCTAAATCTACCCTTCTCCAGCTTACACCCATTTCCCCTGGTTCTATCACTGTCTGACCTCCTAAAAAGTCCCTCACCAACATTCTTGTTACTGAATCTCATGATGGTACAGTTATAGAGATTTTCATTCTGTACAAAGATTGTTAATATTAAAATTACTTTTTCATTTGCTGCTTCAATTTGTCTTTCCTTCTCACTTGCCAGTTGCGGTAGCTCTTCCTGATGAGCTGCCAACATTGACTCCAGTTGTTTTCTATAAGCATCTTCCATTCTTTGAAGCTTTTCCACAGCAATCCTAAAAAATGATTAAAAACATAAAATAAAAAACATACACTCCTGCAAACGACTGAAGTATTTTTGTTTTTCTTGCCCAATTCTGCCTTTGCTAAGGTTTCAATAACCTAAGTATGGTCACAATTATTTCAGTATCAGATGTCCTGTTTTCTCATGTTCTAATTTTATGCATAGTGTTTAAGGCTTCTGGCATTCCTCTTAGCAGAAGCATTTAACCACTACCAAAGAATACGAAGATTTAGGCTTGCCACTGTCACCATGGATAAGAACTCCACTTGTTTTCCAACACCTACTTATGATGCTTTTGCTTCCTGAGAAGTCAATGACTGAACTGTTTAATCCTGTAAATGGCCTGTAAGCCTGTGTCTCACAGAAACAGAAAGGTGCCTGCTTCACAGTAGTGAAGTATTTCCTTGACTCCAAGTAAATTCTGCTATTAGGGGTTAGTTCTCAAATATGTATTATTCCACTTTCCAATTCCTTTACACCAAACTTTTGAAACAAAACAATTCGGGACAAAATTTCATTTTCACTGCTGATGTTCCAACAATTGCAAACCCTAATACTACTGACTATTCCAAACCCCAAAACTACTGAGTATTCCAGGTGCTTGGGGTTTTTTTGCAATTTTTGTTTGTTTGTTGGTTTGTGGAATATTTTTGTGGTTTGGTTTTGTTTCATGTCTCCTTATTTATTTATTTAACTCAAACTTAACCATCAAGGGATTTTCTTTCATTTATTTTTCAGATGACCTCCCTTAATATAATAATATTAAAGTATAATTGAAGTGATTAATCCAAAAATGTAAAGCAAAAAACCTTATTTTGTAAAAAAAGTTTATCTTAATTCCTTCAGTACCAGTGTGGTTACCACTGCTAGACAGATATGCAGCCTTATTAACTAGCTAATCTTTTCTTACAAATAGTTGGAAGGAAGAAAAATAAGAGAAAGGGACCAAAGAATAAAGTAAACATCGTAATAAGAATCTAAGCACATCACATGCAGCAGTCTACCAGATTTCTCCAGAATGCCAAAAGCATAAGAAGTAACTGATCTTCATTCAAGTGCTTGACTATTTCTAGGTTAAGACTCTTGGTTTCTGTAGCATCTCATATTTACTATTAACTGCTCCAAAAATCACACAAGAGGCTTCAATTATTTTCAAAGAAAATGGGAACATAGCTAAGAAGTTCAAATGACTAATACTGTAATGTTAGTTCCATGAAATAAGTCATCTGTAGAGCAGGAATTACTTTTACACACACAGTTTGCACCATCTGGGCTCACTAAGTACTTCAAAAGGTAGTACACATCCTTTCACCATAAAATCAAATATTTTTGCATACTTATTTAGACGCATTTTTGAGTAAAGGAGATTTGAAACTAATGAACCCCTCATCTCTCTGTCTTCTAGGAATCCTGTTAAGATGTGTATATACATTATTAAGATATGGTGTTAAAAAGATTTAAGTGAGACAATATTGTTTCGCTTAGACTTCAAGGCAAAAATGCGTGATAATGTGAAATATGTTACAATTTTAAGGGTTTTTTTTTGTCCAGTGAGCAATAAATTTAGCAATGTTCATTTGTAAACTTTCCTTTCAAATGAGCTAATGATATGTTCAGTGTCAAGAAGACAGAACATTGGACTACAGGGATCTGGTTGGTCCATAGAAACATAGAATGGCCAAGGTTGGAAGAGACCTTACAGATCATCTAGTTCCAAACTCCCTGCCATCGGCAGGGATGCCACGCACTAGACCAGGTTGCCCAGGGCCATGTCCAGCCTGGCCTTAAACACACCCAGGGATAGGGCATCCACAGCCTCTCTGGGTAACCTGTTCCAGTGCCTCACCACCCTCTTGGGTAAAAAACCTCCTAATTTCTAGTCTCAATCTCCCCTTCTTCAGCTTGTAACCATTCCCTGTGTCCTGTTGCAATCTGACCAGCTGAAAAGTCTCTCCCCTTCTGTCTTGTAATCCCCCTTTAAGTAATGAAAGCCTGCTGTAAGATCCCCTCAAAGCCTTCTCTTTTCCAGGCTGAACAACCCCAACTCTTTCGGCCTATCATCATAAGGGAGGTGCTCCAGTCCTCTGATCATCTTTGTGGCCTTCCTCTGGACCCACTCCAACAGGTCCATATCCCTTTTATGCTGAAGACCCCAGAACTGGATGAAGTACTCCAGGTGGGGCCTCAAAAAGACAGAATAGAGTGGCAGAATCACCTCCCTAGACCTTTACAGAGTCCAACTTCACCGAGCTGCAGGCAATGAATCACATGTATTCTCTCACTTACTGGGAGAATGTGAATGCCAAGGAGAGAAAGTAGCGTCATTTCATCTCAAAGAGGACAGAAGTGAACAGATAAGTAAAATATCTCATCAGAAGATTATGAAAAGGCTTATTTTTTAAAAGCAAGGTAAAACTGCACTGGATTTAACATTTAATGAGGCCTTGCGGGAAGTAAGGAAGATTGGTTACACCTAAAGCTGTATAGTACTCATTTTTTAACTGAAACACATGCTTTATAGCTGAATAAGGAGATATTTTGGCTTAAAATAGTTTTGTTGTATATCCATAATATTTATAGGCATTTTTTTTGTAAAGGTGGAAGAAGTTTTGAATTGTACTTTTGACCAAATGGATGAAAGTTCTTATCTAGTGCAGGTTATAATCTGCCTGAGGAGACCACAACTCACGTCTGTGTTCTTCAGGGGATGATTTAGGGATAAGAGTAGTGTAGGGCTATTGGTTGGACTAGATGATCCTGAGGGTCCTTTCCAGCTGCAATGATCCTGTGTGATTCTGTGTTTAGGCCCAGTCAGCAGCTGAGCCCCATGCAGCTGCTCACATGTTGTCCCCTGTCTCCTGCAGTCGGAGAGGAGGAAGAATCAGAAGTGAAATGCCAAACCCCATTAGATCAGATGAGGAACAACACAGAACAGAGGAACAACAGGAGTAACAATAAAACTAATGATAGAATATATAAACAAGTGATATAAAATAAGACACACTGATGTTGTGTACCAAAACCCACTGCAAGCCCTGTGCCAGGCCCCCTCCGCTTATCTAGGAGGCATATGTCAATATAATATGAAATACTCCATTGACTGGTTCAATCGTCTGTCCTGAGTGTGGCCCCTCATAGATTCTTGTGCAAAATTTAACCCTAACATTGCTGAACCCAGGACAGTGGTCACCCAAGAGACCTGAAGTTATCATAATTGATGTGTCTTCTTACAGCAGTAGGAAGCACAGCTCCTTAAAGTGATGAGAGAGTGTTGCATCTAGCAACCCTTTCTGTGTAACTTACTTGGAATATTTAGTAAAAAGCATATACACAAATAGAAGAGTTCTAGTGCTCCATAAATGTTTTGAGTTTATGGTGCCTGCCTTCCAGGGAAAGAGGTCACCCTAAGTGGCATAAGTCATGCAGTTGGCTTGCTTATGCATGCTTTTTCTGGAAAAAAAATATGAGGGAGGGGAAGTGGACACTTGGAAATGTCTTACAAGATTGTTTATGTAAGTATTTTAAAACTTTTTTTGTGTGTGTGTGTGTGAATATCTGCTTTTAAGTAACCTGGTTATCTTTCCTTTGTGAATTTAAATGTTAAGTAGTTATACCCAGAAGCTCTATCTTAGCTTTGGTAGTCACAGGGGTCTTTTTAGACCATAACGTAGAGCTCAGTGATGCAGGCAAGCATTTTAAATTTATACTAATAAATTCCTGCATGATTAAGGTCCAGGGGGATTCTTCATTCTTGTAAGCAGGGATAGGGACATACCAGGGGTACTGTTAGAATGTACCTAAATAAGTAATTATATATTTCAGCATTCTGAGATTGTTTTGAAAATAAGTGGTTGCAAGCATTGTTTGTTAATATGTATCAGAAAATGATTTTCTAATAAATTACAAGTATTGAATAAATATATTTTTAATTTACACAGAATATCATGCTGAGGTCTTATATTCCCTTGGTTTAGCATCTGATGAAATTATACTGTCAATTTGCAACTGATTGCTGAGAAAGATGCCAATAAAACAGGTCATATCATCCCAATTATACTCAGAGGCTGTGCGTGACAGAAAAAGAGAAGGAGAGATGAAAAATTTACCAGGAAATGTGATATTTCTCAGGAGAAAATACAACAGCATTGTTTTGTATGACACATATATATTTGGGTTTCTTTTGTTTTGTTTTGTTTTCGGTCATGTTTAGACACTGCTGAATGACTGTTTCCTGCAATTCAGGGTTGGAAGGAAAAAATACATGGCTTCAAGGTGAAGATTTATAAGCCAAAAACTATAGGAAACTTAAGTGGTGCTATAGGTAAATATCTAGCCCAGAAGCACTCCAGTGAGAGACAGACCTTTAAGATGAAGTAGCCACAAGAACTAAGAAAGTTATTCAATAGGATATGTGGGACAAAGAGATTGCCAGCAGGAAAGGGACAAAATCTATTTGTGCCTCCAGGACACTTTGTCATAATTTCATCCATTTATGCTTCTAAAAGGTTGTTTAAAATCCTAATTAGCAAAAGGAAACCAGAAGGACTGGAACTGCAGTCTGTTGTTTTGTTTAGTGTAGAATGTGGTGAATCTTGCCCAAAGCATCAAAACCAACAACAGAAAGCTTCTTATCTTACATATAACAAAGTGAAATGTGTGCTGTTGTTAACCTTAGTTTTCCCCTTAAGTCTTTAACTTGAAGAAATAATTTAAATGAGCCAAAATTCATTCATTTTATCTAACTGTAGCCTAGAAGGAAGTTGGGCAAAATTGTTAATAACCATGTCTTTAAATGTGGAGTTGCTATTTGTACAAAGACTGCCACACAAGGAATTGAATAGATGTTTGGTCCTTAAGACCTCATTCTGTCAAGGAGGTGCAGGGTAGGTAGCCTCAGATGGACAAAGAGTGGTATAGTGCTTGGATTCACATATACAACAGGAGCAGTGACAATTAAGATAGAATTTAACCTGGTTGTTTTGTAAACAGGAACATTTCAGTGGCATTTTGGAACACTGTTGCAGTGCCACACCCACTTTTAGTGCTATTTCTTTGTTAAGTTGTAGCTGTGGTAGATAATGAGGCATAGTTAGGTCCAGTGCAAACTGCCCAGGGGCCCACAATATCTACTACAGCGCACCATACAATCTAAGTATAAAAAACAGGAGTCTTCTAAATATTATTTCATGAATAATATTCTATTTCCTGCTGGTTTACTTTCCCAGTTTCCTGAGAGTAGCTATTATGTTTATTATGAATTATTGTTTTAATATCTACTATGCACTTAATAGAAAATTTAAAAAAAATGTGCTACTATTACATTTTTAACTTTGTTGAAGCTATGATAGGATCTTATGACAAAAATTATCATGATATTGTAGTATTTGCAGTTTTTCTTTTTTTTTTTTTTTTTAAGCAAGGGGTTTGCTCATCATCGGTATACTATTACTATTCCACTGAGCTTTCATTTTCAAATTCTTGCTCAAATCTGTGACGGAAAATTCAGTTTTCTCTATTATTCTGTGGAAGGAATTTTTCCTTTCCTGCTCTTAGAAAAGAGGGAGTTCTATGACATTACTAGAGAAATAAAGACAACATGGAAGAGATAAATAGATGTATCTAATTTGATATATGGTGTGAACTATTGCCATAAAATCTATTTAGGATAGTTTAGTCAGTAATTCCCTTTACTTTGATAAGTTTTCTTCCCAGAAGGGTTGAAATCCTGCATCTGTAAAAGGCTAGAAACAGGAATTCCTTGTTATTTTGTATGAATAATATTATTGTATTTCAGAAAGGTACTTGTGTTCAAAGTTATGATTAAGGAACTATTAGCATGATGAAAGGCTAAAAAAAAAAAAAGTGTGGAGCAGGAAGAGTCTCTTACTGGAGCAGCTGCTGTTAGCTTTTTTCCCATCAAAACCAGGTCACATAGTTTGCTTGCCATTTGCACATTTAGAAACACTAGTTCTGCTCCCTGACTTTTGAAAAAGCTCTTGGGCAAAAGCAGAGTGCCTCCAAAATGAAGGACTGGAGACATTAATTGAAACAAAGTGTTGAATATTTTACAAAGTGTTTTTTGCAGACTTCAGCAGGGACTGGCTTTTTCCAAGTCACACATCTTTCACTCCAGAGATATCCTAGTTTCACTATTGTCGTATTAGTACAATTCTCACCCAAAAGCAAGCAAGTAATAAAAGTACTGATAATATTTTTTTAAAAAATTTTGTTACGACAAACTTTGTCAAACTTTGTCTTTATATCTCATGAAGATCATTTTAATGGAAAATAGACTGGCATCTTTCAAAGATTGTTGAAGGTGTTTGACTTTTTCTCCCATTTCCGTTGTTTCAGCCCTTCCTCTACTACCTCATTACTCTCATTCTTTTGAGTTGGACCTCATCATATTGCTTCCAGAGGACTCTCTCTCCTTTCAACGCTTCATGCATTCTGCCTGTGACTTTTCTACCACCTTGACTTCTGTCACAATATCAAAGCTATCTGTTACATTGATCCTGTATCTTTCACTGATACTCAACTGCAGATCATGGATTTGCTTTTAAATCCCAAAGATAGCTGCAATGAATGCAGCTGCAGTCTTTATCAGCTCCACTACTGTTGTTGTTTTACTTTTATCTTGATATTTAATCTCCTCCTGTGAGGTCTTTGGAGGAGGGACCATCTTACTTTTTGGAAATGCACTGTAGCCTGTAGCTTTGACACTGCTGCAAATGAATGGTGAAAAATTTGTACTCTTTAGAAAGCTACTTGAAAGATTAGGATTCATTGAAGCTCAGAATGAGGGAAGGCTGATTATATTAGGGTGCCTTAAGTGTGCAGAAATGTAAGTAGGGAAAATTTAGGCAGCTTGCTTGGCATAAGCAAGTTGTTTTGTTGACAACACAAACTAAGTGTGAAAGGTTATACTGACCTTGTTTAGAAAATAAATTACAGATAGGACACTTCTTTTAATGCAGAGTTGTGACCTACAATTACTTTTTGTTAGTAATGAAGAACAAGGTTAAGACAGATTGGTAACAATAAATGTTATAGCAAGTAATGGAATTTTCTGATGCAGTTCAAACAAAGTGATTTGAAGCCAATAGATATCATACCTAGCTATAATGAATATGGTTAAGTGATGCTTTACGATCAATATGTGCAATTGATAAAATACGTCATAATGACTTGTTAAAAAAAGGCACATTTCTTAGTTACTTTTCTGGATATCATACAAATCTGCTTCTGCCATGCAGTATTCAAGCATATATTTGGTTTGGTTTGGACAAGAAATTAAAGTTATCTCTACCTGCGGATTTCTGATTAAGGAAACCTGCAATCTTTTCTTTGTATGAGTTTTAATATGACCAATAAATCCAAATTGAAATAAGGAATGCTCTCATCACTGGGCTGAGATTAATCCAATCAGACAACAGGTAAAGGAAAGACAAAAAGAAAAATGTTGCCTATGGTTTAGTTAATGTAGTAATGAGGAGAATCTAAGCTGGCATAATTCAGGGATCACACACTCCAGTCTTTTCCCCTTTCAGTGGTGAGGATAAACCTCCTGCATCTGCCATCATGCATTTTCCTGTACTGACGTTCATCTCTTACAGGTAGAGCAAGGACTTTTCATATGTACTACTGTCTCATTACACCTAAAGGAGTTTCCTAGGACATGAAAGTATTATTTATTCCTCTCTCAGTGAATCTAAGAGCACAAATCATGTTGTAAGGAAATACCTAATTTTTCATGACAGCAAATATAAATATTGTCTCCATTCTTCTATTGTAGATTGTAGTGAGGGTTTTTTGTAAGAAACAACGTATGCAATATTTTTCATAAGTTTTCATCAGATTAGTAAATGGTTATCTTATGCCCTGATTAAATTTAAAAGTTTGCTTGGAAAAGGATGTTCCCATGACTGTTAGTCCATTCCATACTGAAGTAATAAGTTTCTGTATTGCTCTACATAGCAGGAAGAAAATGTTCTTTTGAGTTTTACTTTTTTTTTTCCTTAATCCTTCACTTATGGCTTCTGTGGAAGAAAAAAGTGTTCAATTATATGAAAGTTCAATCAAAGAAATGAGAAAAAAAAATCCCTCACCTGTTCATAAAGGTAAAAATAGATTTACTGGATACTAGAACCAATGTGAATGTTTGTTCAACACAGTTGGTTTAATTCAGTTTGTGGGTGTCTTCCGTATAATTTTCCTTAATACCAGCATGACTACTTCTGAAAAAATTATAATTAATTTGTTTCTATTGTTATGGAAGACATTTACTTTTAAATCTTCTAAATGAGAAAATATGGCTAGAATTTTCACATTTATAAAAAATCATATGGCCATATTGATTTAAACTGAAAGTCAGCCAGCATGCTCTTCTGTCTGTGGAAATAGCTGGCAACAGGGACTAGAGAAAAACATACCATGACAAAAAAAAAAAACCCCAAAACCCAAAAACCCCTAAACCACAACAACAAAACAAACAAGTGTACACATAGATATAGATATTTTCACTTTCAGCACTCTGCCCTTGAGGAATTTTCTAAGTCAAAAATTGTACCTTCCTTTCCATTATAGTCCATGATGGATCACTTATTTTAGTAAGTTAATTAAAAAAAAAATAGAATCTACATTCATTTCTGGAGTGTGTGTAATAATTTAAAATAACTGATAATCTTATTTTGCATATTAGAGTTTGCATTGTTGCAATGAACAATGAAAAAGTGTCATGTTTTCAGTTCATAGTTTGAGTCTTCTGAGAAATGCATTGATGAGGTCAGTGGCATGAAATAAAATAATCAGATAGAAAAATTAAAATGCCTTGAGTTATGTGATGATGGATTCTTTCTGCCCCAGCTACTCTTATCAATGACGTTCACATTTCTCATTGGCTTTGACTCTTAAGTCTCACTTTTTTTAATAGAAGATCATACACATCTTCTTTAATAGAAGAATGGCAAACGATGAAAATAGTGTCATTTTCCTATATTTTTACTAGAGGCTAAAAATTTAATTATTGGTTAATTTGTTTATTTTATCAAAACAATGTTAAACTTCTTAAGTTATTTGAGGTTTGGGGTTTTTTTCTGTGGTTATTATTGCCATATATGTATGTGTATCTGATATATAACTACAGTATATATTTTTTTAATTTCAGGGCTTTTATTTTGCTGTGACTTATTGAGATCATCATACATTTGTTTGTTAATTGTACATAGTTATTTTGTTTATGTCAGTAAAGATTGATGTAAATCCTGATCTATTCAGAGACAGAAAGGTTATATATTGCTTTACAATTTTCAGTCTTTTACCTGTTTTTGTCTCTGGCTGCAGTACTAAGAAAAGACTTTGAGGAAGATTTAAACTTTCTTCTCTTCAGTCCCTCTTCTTTCATATTCATCTAAGTATTCTTTCTGTTTCCACACCCTTCTGTTACTTTTGGTAATAAAATCAGCACTTAAACTACCCATCTGACCAAAGATGTCTAGATTGACATGTTTGCTGGACTAGGCCACTGTCTAGAAACCACTTTTCATCTGAAATATTTTAAGTAAATCAAATACTATCTTAATTTTCTCCAGCACTAAGTGAAGTTTTCCTCTTTCTTGTAAAAGCTAGTCTTACAGCCGAATAAAGTTGATGTATACGGGGCAAATATTTTGAAAATCAGAAGAATGAATGCTGGTTTACAAAGATTTCTGGTTTTGAAATTGTAATAAACTTCAAAGGTTTCTAAACCCTTTAAGAAATAATTTTCACTTCTGTATCATCTTCCACAACAGAACCATCAATTATTTTTAAGCGGCTCGAACATTGCTCAACTATAGACCTGAGCTTTACAAAGAAGTGATGATTTGGTGTCTGCTTACTTCTTATATAAATACCATATATAAATAAGTTTATATCTCTGACGTAGGAAAAACCCCTCGAAACGTAATTGAAAGACCAGGGTAACATCCTGGATAGCACCAAAAGGATTGTTATAGTTACATCTTCATCTCTTACATACCATTCATGATATTTCTGAGATATGTGTTGAAATTTTTTCTGTGTTCTGTTAAAATTGTGAGCTGTGAAATGAGGTACTTACAGAGAACATAAACTCTTACAATGAACTGGCAGAGTTCATAAGCATAAACTCACTGAATCAGCCCATATTCTAATATGTATTAATGGTTTGTATCTAAATTGGAATATCTATTGTCACAAATGGGCTTTTGCAGTATTTAAAATCCCAGCCACCTCAGAGGAATCAGGAAGCATAATCATAGATCTTACTGTTTACAGAGCTTATAGGCATTGAAAGATGTGCATGTAGACTTTGTAAGCATTCTAGTTTTACTGTAACCATCACATAAGATGGGTGAACAGGAGATTCTCAGGATCTGTAATCCATGCAGAGATGCCTTGATATTTATTGACAAACACTATAGTACTTTAAACATAGCTGGTATTTCCTGTCTATACTTGTATGTCTAAACCTGTGAAAGGACTTTGGTGTCTGAACTGAGTTTTAGACACCTTTATTTTATTTAAGTCCAGAACTTGGATATTCAATATTTGCCAACGACTGAAAACCTGTGAGTATTCATCTCTAGTTAGGATTAACAAGAAAACTAATCATATATAAACAAGTGTTATGGTTTGGATTAGAACAGAATTAATTCTGTTCAGTAACTGTATTTTCTAAAAAGATATTCCACCACCACGTACATAATACCGTTATTAGTTTTCCCACACACACATACCTTGCCTGGACTGTCCCTTTAAGAAACCTGAGAGTCCTAAGTCAAGGACACTGCAAACCACACCCACACCCACCCACCC